>JAECUM010091495.1:0-28738 GCA_016617855.1 Megalonaias nervosa
GCTGCTTTACCTCTCCAAAATCCTCTCGGGGAATAAACAGATTCCATTATGATAGTTATATAATTAATTGCCAGCCCCTAGCACCAGTTTACCTTTCATAGCAGTTTTTACTAGAAAACTAGCTAATTTTTCTCTGAGAGATTTATTAGGTATAGAATTTAACGCGTGAATCAATTTCACATCCGCAAGATGTCGGTGTTGCAAATCCTTACTTTTATACGCGACATCGTGAACGTGACACGCTTGATCGATCTTATTTACTGGATACTCTCCTGGTTTTGGTTGATCTTGATCATCGAGTCTGATATCAAGTCGAGTTCCAGGACCACAATAATTATATCCGGGTAAATGTTTCTCACCGCGATATTTAGCCCATGGAGTTCCTGGTAATTTTCCTAACGAAGCAGCGATATCACCCCCACCTGTCTTTGTTGTAATAAACTTATATTTCTTCGTACCACATTTCACACACTTGCCTGTAAGTGCACGTCTTTTATTTCTTGTTGTTATTGTTGTTAATTCAGTAGTATCGGTAGGTGCTCTGCATCGAACACAATATAGACTCATATTATTTATTATATGGATATAATTGACTTTTCTGCGACACGAAAACAAGAGCCAGTAAAGCACCATCCAGCGTTACCAAATTCTATCAGAATGATTATAATAGGCCCATCTGGAAGTGGAAAGACGCAATTATTGCTTAATCTGATAATGCGATGGCTCAAGTGGAACAAACTGTATTTAGTAGCACCATCTGTAGATGATCAGAGGTGTTATGAAGTACTTAAGGATTTTAATAAAAATGCAAAACTACTGGATGGAAATGATATTATTGATTTTATAACCGATATTGATGAAGCACCATCTGTAGATGATCTAGATGGATTCATTAATAATTTAGTAGTGTATGATGATGTTATGCTGGACAAACAATCAAATCCAGTTAGAATATTTTCTCGAGGTAGACATAAAAACACGGATGTGATTTATGTTACTCAGAGATATACACAAATTCCAAAAGTAATCAGAGACAACTGCAATATTTTAGTTGTATTTAATGGAGTAGATAATTATACTCTACAGAATATTTATTATACTTGGTGTTCAGGCGACATGGACATGATTAAATTTAAAAACTTCTTTTCAAAAGCACAAGCTGTTCCGTTTGGATTTATAACGATAAATTTACACGATCCAAGATCAAGGTATCGTGTAGGTTTAGATAAAATCTTTGGTCCTTGATTTTATCAAGGTAGCAGCAGAGAGGGTGAATGACATACGCGTAGTGACCAGATTGTGAAAAAATCTGGTCAATTAAAGAAGTTTTCATTATTAAGGCAAAAATGTTTTTTTAAAACCCTCGTAGGAACCCTTAATTTTCAAAAATAAGGTCTCTACAAAGTTGTAGGGTTCACCCTCTCTGCTGCTCTTATTCTTTACCACCAGAAAATCATCAACTAACTTACCACTGTAACCTTGACCTTTTGTGATCCACATCAGTAGCAATAGTAACATCCCTTTGTAAACTTCATACAATGTATAATTACAGATATAGTAGATAATACTCATTAATTCAAACACTTTCATCAATGTCCATGCAGTTAACATGTAAACAATTGGTCCCTGTGACCTTTATGTTTGACCTCTCTTCTTACATATCATAACAGTTCATCATTTGCTTAAGTAGGTTCATGTATTATTTAAGAACACAAATGACTGTAAACTATCTGCCAAACTTGATACTGTGCAATTTTACCATTTTTGCTATAGTCTGATTTTAAAAAAAAAAAAATAAAAGATAAAGGCATAAATAATATATGGTTTCTTATTCCCAATCAAACTGAAAAATATAGAATTGCTAAAGCGTATACAAGCTAAACCAATCAGCAACCTCATTAGTACATGAGGATCTTGCTCATAACTCTACTACTCTAAGAAGACTGCTCCGATAGCCTAGTGGTTAGAGTGTCCACTTCGGATGCAGGAGGTCGCAGGTTCAAACCCAGGCTGAGTCATACCAGAGACTTATAAAAAAGGTACTAACAGCTGCCTCACTAGGTGCTCAGCATTAAGAGGTCAGTGTTAGGACTGGTTGGCCTGGTGTCGGGATAATGTGACTGGGTGGGACATCATGCTACATGTCTGTGGCATGATGCCTCAGTGCTAGACATCACTATAAATTGCCACACTGCAGATATTGTAGCGATATAACTGAAAATGTTTTAAAGCTACGTTAAAAATCCAAATCAGACACACACTTCTCCAAGAACTTGATGATTTAAATGTTTTGTCAAAGTTTTATCAAGACTAGATCTGAAATACAGTCTCTAGGGTTTTAACAAGGTCAGCTAGCCATATGCAAGATCACTTCAATAATATTCACCTTAGTACAATTTCTTGGATCTCATTCACTTTTGAATTCATGCAAAAACTTGATTAAAGATTGGATTAGAAATATGGTTTCCAGAGTGGTAAGAGCTCATCTGATCGGATATAAACTCATCTCAATTGTATGTGTGGATTTTGCCCTAATCGAAGCCATTTTGAACTTAATGAAATAAGCCATATTCCAAACTGGACCAGAAATACGGCCACTGGAGTGGTAGCAAGCAATTTTGTATGGAATGATTATGGACAACAATCTACAGATTTAGGACCATACCATAAACTTACTTGGCCTTGAAACCGTATAGTGAATCCTGGACTCCCAGAAATGCATTTATATGTCTTGAAGACTCTCCATTTCTTAAAAAAGTGATGCCTAAATAATACTTAGAACTGTAAATGGGATTCTCAGTGCAGAAGTCCAAAGAAAACCCCTATATTTCTGGTCTTTTATAAATTTGTCTGAGGCAAGACAAAAAACATGTTACTTGGCATAATTTTTATGTTCTGCAATACTGCAGCATCTGAGCTACACACTGTTGTCCCTCATTTCAGGACAGCTATAAAAGTGAGTTACAGCATAGATGAGATCACCTTATATTGGGGTATACTGTAACCAAAGATACGTAATGACAAGTATGTTTAATACAAACCTTATGATTGGATGTAGTTCATGTGAAATCATGGTATAATGAGTTACAATAAAAAATGTACCCTCTCACATTAAAATTATGAGAAAATAAATAACACCTTATGAAATGAGATCCATGACCATATCTGTGTTATATCAAGGACTGCATTATTATGAGGTACCTTGTTATGGGGGATACCTTTACTTCAGACAGTGATCACAGTCTAATATCACATTCTGTGTATCAGACTAGCTTTTACACAAGACAATTATACATAACATTATATATTAGCCTGTGAGTTGAATCCAATTGCAAACTGTACAGACCCAGACCTGTCCTTGCATAATGTGAAAGCATATCTGGGTCTGTGGCAGTTTATTTTGAGTTTTCATTAGAACAAACAACATAGACCGTGATCTGACCTTACATTATGCAATGGCAGATAAGGGTATGTGTTGTCTGCAGTTGGATTCAATTTACAGAGGATACTGAAGAATTTAAGTTTATGTTACAAACCCTAAAAGAGGTAATTTTACTAGTGATGTGAAAATGCAATGCAAAAAAAATGCAGAATTAATACCAACAAAATGATCTATGAATTTTTAAGAAAACAGTGCAAATGCAGAACAATGCATGGGACAAAAATGAAATGGATTTGAGAATCAATTATTTTGCAGTTGCCACTAAATTTAAACAAAGAAAAACCCATGACAATATAATCCATGATCAGATTGATTTAACTGACAAACTATGATACTGTTAATGTTGAGCCAAACATAACAATTGCTACTGATGTGAATACATCAATCAGGGTTAAATCAGGCTGTACTCTTGCTTCAGTGACCTCTTTTCCCCATTTTTGGCATGAGAAATTTCTCTCCATGGGGCTCATAAGGCACAAAAAAGACCAAAGTAATAAGAGAAGATATAAATAAAATACCATTACACTTGAATTTAGACAAACTGAATCGAGTGCATACAAAATTAATTAATCGAGTGCACTCATTGCCAAAAAAGTATGAGATCATTAATTTCATTGGCTGAAAGAACTTTATTGCTCATTTTAATTAGCTCCAGCACCAAATAAGGGCACGAGGTCAATCATTGATAGACAATGTAATGAAGATGAAATCTTCAGCAAAAGCTCTGGTGTATTTATTTCTAACGTAGTATCGAATGTTCAAAATAAATTCAAGAGGGGATGGTTACCTGGAATTCAAGTCTGACTGGTAGACTCAACAGAGATGGCTGATAATGATTACACATGCTCAGGGTGTGGATTTAAGATTTCATACAATAAATAATAACTTTTCCAGCATTATATAATTTCAATCAGTCACTGTTCAGACTGAAAATGGCATGGTTTGCCACAAATTCCTTGTTTACTAAAATAACCATGTCCTGAACAGTGGACATGGTTGTTTTATTGGATAATAAAATTGTAGAGAACTGTGCCGTAATCTGGCTTTACAATACCTGATTCAAAGCAAATAGCGCAGAAAAGTGAAAATTTGTTTATGTAACAATAGATCAATTTCAGTGCATTTTATAGCAACTTTGCGGCTTCCTTTCATGGGGCCTCTGAATTTCTCCACTCCAAACCAATGGTTGTATATACAAGTTTAAACAGCAAACAACGTCACCAGTAAAATAAAAATCGCCAGATAGTATATGTTGCCGCCAATAAGGAAAAAAATTCACAATTTGCGACATTGGCGAAGCCCTGCGCGATTCCTGAATAAACTTTTTACCCGTTATTTTTCATACTTTTAAGAAGAAAACACTATTTTTTTCATGTATGAAAAAAATGCATATAAAATTTCAGGAGCCACACCACGATCGTCTTGTAGTATTCGTACGCGATCTCTTCCCTAAAATGATAATAAACTTTTTTTTTCTTCATACTTTTAAGAAAGAATTTTTTTTTCATGTACGAGAAAAATACATGTATATGAAATTTCGGGAGCCATACCATAACCGTGTTATGTCCGAATTCGTGTTATAATGGAGTGTGCTATAGCGGGGTCACACTGTATTTACTGCAGAAATTAATAAAACTACTATGTTGTGATAATGATATGGGCATTAATTTCTTGAATAAACAAAAACAGGCAAAAATATTTGTAGTCCCTGTTTAATTTTTTTTTTCTCGATTACCCCACTTCTTCCATTTTTTAAATGAACATTGCATTAACACCAGTGTCAATTGTTACGACTCTGTAATTTAATTACATGTGTGTTAAACTTTGAATTCTTTCTAATTCTTTCTATTTCATTTTTATTTCATTTTTATATTATTAAATATAATTATTATTATGATGATGATTATGTTCGCAGGGTCTGATGTTTTGTTAGAAACATCGTGTTTATTTAGAACGTAAATGTGACTCGCGTAAGCACGATTTTTGTATGACTGTTTTGTCATATTAAGTAAACAGTCGGAAATAGCTATGTAAATGATTGGTTGTGACCACGGTCATTTCTAATAATACTTGTTGACATTCTATACTGCGGTGGCGAGATTTCGAAATCGCATGATTTCTTCGTGCGTGTACATGAAATGACGTATTAGTTTGCTTTAAATGGTCAGATACCTGCGAAATAGTCTGGAGTCATATTTTAACATCTTAGAGAGTTACATCGTAACATCTTATAGAGTTTCTAAATACCTTAAGAAGAAGGTATTCTTCTGTGCTGGAAAGAGTTGCTCGTTCGTACGTTTGTAGAACAACATGTGTCTTGTTATTGATGATAGCTGTACTTCGTCTACCTTTTAAATAATAATTATTTTCCCTGGAGAACTACTCAACTGGCTTTGGACAAAGACATTTGCTGAAATTGATTCTAAATTGAAACGGGACAGTACAAATTGTGATTCACACAAGTGAAAATTCTGGACACTTGTGTAAAACCTTCGTCTGACGTCATCATCCGCCATCTTGGAACGGAATTGAGATTCAGACTACTTTAATTAGAACTGTTTATTCACAGGACTTGTGTTTTCACAATTTTAGGACAAATTTTTGGATCTTCGTAAATCGTAGGTCTTGTTTCATATTTTTACTTTTTCACCGTGTTTTCTCGGGAAATAAATTATTTTTGTTAAAATTTACAAAGCTTGTTGTAGTCACTCTTTTCTTTATGTTACTTTAAACGAGCCGATACGTAACACAATATAATACAGTACAATATTTATTTGAATGAACTAAAACAAGAAAAAAAATCTGCTGACAAATACACTACTTTATTTTACATTTACTGCAGTTGCTATATTTAATTTTCTGTAAATCTGATGGTATCCTTAGTATTTTGTCCATTTGCTACTTTATTAAAACACGCATTTAATGAGGCAAGATTGTAACGAGTCTATGCTCTTAAAATAAGTAATAGAAAAGAGTGAAGACAACAAGCTTTGTAAAATTTAACAAATAACTTATTTCCTTAGAATACAAAGGGAAAAATGAGGAAAAAAAAGAACTTACGGTATTGCGAATTAAATAAAAAATAAACCAAGAATTAAACACACAAGTCCTAGTAATAAAAAGTTCTGAATAAAACTCAGTTCAAGTCCCGAAGAGATCCGAAACTGAAGGTGATGACCTGTCTGTTATAGTCTACGAAGTACTGATGTGTGAACAGTCTCTTGTTGAATCACATAAATATTATTCCAGGTTTGAATTCAGTATAAATTCTAAGAAATGTCTTTATCCAAGAATTTTGTCAGAGCATTTTTGTATTTCCAGAGAAAATAATCACTCGAATTAAATAATTTGAAGAAATTCAGCCCAAACTTGTAACAACATAATACAACTTAAATTGCTATATGTTAAAGCACGACTGGTAAAAGCTCAGTCACAAGAGAATATAGTTCTCTGTTTGACCTCAGGTCACAAATTAGCATTTTCTAAAAACAACCACTACCTAATGGAAAATACCTTTCTAGCATTATCTAGTGAACCTTGTGTACTTAAAACACAAAAACCTATTAAATTCAAAACCCTGACCCTGATCAACATGTTTACGCCTTCTTGTTTACTTGAATAATAATTTGGTCAATGAGTTCATACACGTAGCGGATAATGAAGCTATTATTAGTTGTTTACATAAATGAAGTTTAAAATTTTTTTTAAAGGTCAATCAGGTCAAACAGAACTGAACTCACTTTTGGACAAGGTCAGGTCCAGCAAACAATGTTACATTACAATAATATGTAATGGAATAAAAAAAAATTAAAACTAACAGACAAACAATTAAATTAAATATACATAACAAGATGCAAAAGTAATTGTTTCCTTTCTTTAACACTCTAAACAACAGAAAGTCAGACTCTGGTAACTTTTCATTTTTGTTGCAAATGCACAAAAAATGAAAGGATGCAATAGCATCAAATCAGAATATTTCTGAGATCGAAAATGAAAACAGGATAGCTAAGAAGCAAATATGAATGGAATGCAAAACTGAATGCAAGCAAAATGAATTCTGAGTACATTTCAAACACAAAGACTTTGTAAATTTAGCAATTTCAAGGTATGTGTGAAAACTATGCAGGTGTCTAACCATTTGGGTGGTACCTTTCGTCTCATTCCAACAAGAAAACAGATGTGATTACATAATAGTTGTATCTCCTGCCAAAGACAAGGAAGGCCAGCAGTCCAGTACCATTATGAAAAGCAAGTTCTGCTTGACAGCTGGTTGTAGGTTGGTGAAGTCTGGTGATTGGTCAATTATGTTGCATAATCTGTTGTAATGATACTGTCTTTAGAATTTGAACCAGGTAAAACTTCATAAATTGGTCCAAATGGAAGACATAAGTGTACACTGGAGGAAATGTTTACTATTAATGAAGGTGAAATTTTTGAAGAAAAAGAACAAAAAAGTCTATGATAAAGATAAAAATACTCTACTTCGTGAGAATATTTTGGTGGGTGAAAGTGATAACAATTTGCTACTTGGGGTCCATTTTGCTTTCATAAACAAAATTGAGTTGCCTCCCTTGACATAATTTACCTGAAACAGGCTCTACACAATGTAACAAAGTTATTAATTTTATCAAGACCAAAAAGTATGTTACATTTATTAGTAATACAAACTATATTAGTAATACAATCTATATTTGGTCAAAAGAAAATGGTCACTATGCCATAGGGATTGAGGGTTTAGAAAACCAAATGTATATAAACCAAAAGGCATCCACATTTCCAATAATTTAACAACAAATACAGCATCTTGTCAATTAAAAAATTTTCCATGTACTGTTTTACAACTTGACTTTACAAGTTATTCTTTGAAGTATAACTGTTTCTTTCTAATGTGACAGACAACAAAAAAGAGTCTGCTATGCCAATGACTTCTGGCAACAACACATAACACCTAAATAATAATTTAAAATGAGCTAATATAAATACTTAAGACAAATGAATTGAAAATGCTTTACAATTATATCAACACACAAAATAGAGAAATACACAATAAATTTCAATAGCTAATTGACAATTCAATTTTTTCATTACAAAGGAAGAGATTTCAATATCACAATAGGGCAAGGGAAAACACAACGGTGATCATTGAGGAAAATACTATGTCAATTTACTTGACAGGTAATTTGAAACAGGAAAAAGAATTGCCGACTTTTGTTCGACATTTCTTACCATTGTTGTTTATGTATAATGCATACCAATCTGTGATCAGCATATACTGAGATCTGTTGTCAAGTATTGCTTTTAATGACATGAGACTCCCCTTTGTTAAGCCAACATTTTATTTAAAGAGAAACATTAACCTTAGTCTACAGTGTGGAAGAATGTACAGATAGTTGGACATACACATGGGCATGAATATGATGGCTAGGTTGAGCTTTTATCAGGGCAGACTCAACAATAAGGTCTAAAGTGTTCATCCTACTCAGTTTGAACAACAATGGCCCATGGTATGTAGATGCATTATGAAATAGCTGATTTCAGTCTGTGCTCATTATAGTTCCCTTAAAAGCATCTTGCAAAGAACCATTAAAAGCATCTTGCAAAAAATGAACCACTTTTTTCCAGGGCAAGAAGAAAAGAAAAGAAATTCAAATACAAAACTAGAATAAAAAACTAATTATAGGACAAATGTGAAAAACAATTATTAATAAAGCTGACCCCTACGAATTTCAGATCACTGTTTCTCTCAACTGTCAAATTTAGTCTTCTTCCTTAAAATACTGAACCCTGCTTTAACAAGGGAATTATTTCTGTAAAAGAAACTTTAATGAATTTTCTATGAACATTCATATAAAAGAAACTTTCAGGAATCTTCTATGAACATTCATTTATGATTGTCTATTCTAAATGCACAAAATGGACATTTCAAGCTCAATGAAAATATACTTGTGACTGACCCATTTAAAAGTACACTATACACTTGCCACTTGTCTACTTGAACCAAATTTGGAATTAACTGTATATGTTCACTATATGCAAGATAGCTCATGTGATTTTTGATTTATACACACCTTATGGTGGGGTAATTAATCCTGTCATGCTTGCTCCACATTGAATCTTAAGCTGAAGGGGTAAATATATACAAATCATCACAAATCAAGAAGCACATCACATGCAACTCCCCTGTAGAGATGGTCAGGTGACATTACTGACTGATGAGCATGACGACCACCTGTTGAAAGACTAAGTCGTCAGAAAAATTTAGAATCGGATACCATTTGAACTATCAATTTTCCTTATGTCAATCATATGTGTGGACAGTCCAAAAAACTACTGTCAAAAGAATATTGTATGCATACTAAGATAAAGTTGATCGGCTTCTACACAATACTTCTATTTGTAATCGTTGACCATGTCATAAATTCATGTTCATTCTCAATTCATTTTAAAAATGGAGACCAAGAATTTTACATCATGATCAGTGCAAAGCAGTTCACGTAACACTTTTTACTTTATTTAAGGGAATTCAAACAAACTTATGTACTGACTTGATAAAAGGCATAACTTCTCTGAAACATATTCTATTGTTACTAGCAAAAAGTAATCCTCCAAGATAAAGACACACGAGTTCTAATGACAACCACTGCTAATTAAAATAAAGAAAAGAATGGAAAACTCTGAATTAACACTGAAATGCAAAAAAAAAAACATTCTTAGTCCTTAAGAAGTAATAGTAGTTGACAATGTCAACAACAGCAGGTGTTGACAAGGTTGAATATACACAACTTTCAGTCTGCTAGATTTTGATCCAATGGATCAACTGCATGTGTATTGTAAGATAAGGATGATTTAAGTTTGGGTGGTGGGAAGATGGAACTAGGAATTTCTTTCTGACTGGAATATATTTTTTCGATTTATTACAAGATAAAGAAAACTCGGCTTCAAGTAGATTGATGCAATGAGCATGTTTTTTTTTCCCCCACAAATAACAGCAAGACAATTGCTTTCAACCCTCTCCTAATACCCCCTTAGAAAAGTAAATGGTCTGTCCCTAAGCGACACTGGACTTCTATGGGTGTTCTACAGAAATCAAAGCAGTTGCCATTGTCAACACTGTTATATAAATATTGATAAGAATTAGCTTCAAACAAGGTTGTCAGTTTTGGCTTCAGAAAGGTGTCATTATTATATGAAGCCATCTGACTTGGATATTCAAAAGCCATAACTATAACCCAGTAATTAAAAGTGGAAGTTTATTAATTGCCTACAATTAAACGTAATTAAATTTATTGCTGAAATGGATCAATTCTCAAGATTCCAAAACTAATGCTGCCAGTGTGACCCTTCCCTGAATTCATGCACTGCTGTGCTACATATCCCAAACCAAACCAAATGTATGTCAAATTATGTATACGTTAAGATTCTGCAAATGAAAAATCTTATTGTTGATGTTCTGGATTGTTTTTGTACCTCCAGTTTTAATAAAAATAGACACAGTCATGTAGAAGCCTGTCTTCAGCAATTCTACATACAGCTCCCTCTAACTCACTCTCACAGAAATGTCGAGCAGATTCAGTAAATGGTATTTTCAGCTGGCTTTCACCTGATAATGAAATCGAGTACATCATGTTGAGGCAATGTGCACCCAGTCCTTTTGCACCCAAAATTACTCCTTTTATTCACAAAGCCACTGCAGCTCGGTGCTAAATAACATACTTGTGCTGCTCTGCAGTAAAGCATTGAAGCAAACCAAAACCATTCATGCACTGTTTGTTCTCTCCTCTCTTATTCTCACACTTTAATTTATTATCTTTTAATTTAAATTAATAAACTTGACTTTTAGAGGTAACTTTTTGTCCTGTGGTACATTTTTCAGTTACCATTCAAAACTTACTCTCGCTTTTTTTTCTATGTTATGAATTTAGCTTATGATGTATTTCTTTTAAAAAAAATGATAGTTTAAATATAAAAATATAAACGTAGTTAAAAATGTCCTCACCAGCAGTGAAACTTCAATACGATACACCTGGTTCAGACAGATATTCTTGTGATGAGAACCTTGTTTTACCAATCTGATTACGCAATTTTTAAAAACAAATAACTGCAAATGAAACTTCTTCATTCAATATATGGTACTGTTTATAGTTTTGTAAATGAAAAAAAAAAAATGCATGTCTCATGAAATTACTCGTATGGCTTTGCATGTCGTCAGCAGTCGTGAGCATACTGCCTGTGTCTTTCTCTTGCACGTGTGGTTATATGAAAATACAAGAACAGATTTGCTTGTCTTCATCAGTTGAGTGCATACTACCTCCTTCTCTGCACATGTGCAAAAGAATCTGACGATTTGGCAAATTGCATTTTCATTGGACATTTGATTGATGGTGACTAGCATACCTGTGTTTCGCCTTTTCCATGTAAAGACTTTATACACTTCGATCTAAATATATAATGTTTTAACAATCAAAGAATTCCAATTATTTTTCTTAAATGTTTAATGATAGAGAAAAAACCATTGGTTCCGATATTGTGGGTTTTAAAAAAAAATCCCAAATCTTAATCTTCTCCACGTTCTTTCCACCCTGACTGTCATGCTTGGAACAATAAAAAATCACGTGAGCTGTAATGTAGGTGAAGTCAATATAGGTAAGTCAATCAGGGATAAGTTGGATACAAAATAATTACATTTACCAGCACAAAAAATAAATTCAAAGCATATAATGTGAACTTCATGTAAAGTATGCCTTTATATAAAGGATAAACTGGATCAGTCCCGTAACTGTTCCTTACAGACAGGTTCCAATGTAATCAATATTACTCGGAGTATGCATTGGCCAATCTGACTGAGTTTTAATTCCCTTCTGCATAGGAAATCAGTCTGTGTTCTGGAACATATAAAGTTCTATTATGTTCTGCTGAAAGAACGCCAAAGACAAGACTTCAGTACCTAATCCTGGTCAAATATCATTTAAATGGGTTCAATAATTGAATGTTTTATAATTATAGTGCTGATGCACAATTTATGCAGGGACATAATTAAAGCTTTCTTTGTCGTATGACTAGATGAGATATAAACAGTACATTAAAAAACCTCAAAATGGACCTGAAAACCATCACTCTACAGTAACATGCTGAATATCCGGAGCTATTGTGAGACAATGGTTTTGTCTGCTATCAAGTGGGTATTTAAAATTCCTTTCAAGTCCCTGAACCAAACAATCTGAAAGATAAGCATTTACGTAATCAATATTCTACTTTATTATATACTCTAATTTTGTCCCAGAGACTCAACATATGATGTAATTGTATATGTAATGGTAGAGCAGTATACGCTGTCACTTTATGATGAAATACAACTTTCAACATCATGGTGTCATACAACTTGCCCGACATCTTCATTTATGTCATGAATTAACTTATGTATGAAGCTGGGTAAAGAATAAAAAAGCATACTGTATGTTCTCTAATGCATCTGGGATGAGTTAAATTTTGCAAATGGGGGCATTTATTAGAGCACAATAATGAAAGCTAAGTTTTTCTTTTGATATATAATGACCACACGTACACTTGGGGATCTTCCTACCACTGAATTCAGTCATTCTAAATATTATCTCAGTTAAAATGATCAATCGATCAACACATTAACACTCAGCAGCTGGTTGAAGTAGGACTTGCCGCCCAGCTACTGCATCATGTTTAACACTACGTGTGTGTCTGTGATTTTTAGTAATTTATACATCGATATATACATTGCATCAGTGTGAACAACTGAGAATGCTGCTGCATTTTGTTGTAATCATGGATCTGAAAGCAGTTTTAAATTTTCTGTTCTTAAAATATGGGATAGGGGCATATATTAATTAGGGACTATACAGTATTTGAACATTTGTAATTACTACATATAGTAATGTCAAGAGTATTGGTAACTGATGCTAATTATAAATTAGAGTATATAATAAACAGTTTATTGTATGAGTTCTGTCTGAAATCTCGGGAAGACTCGATTTCCTGTTACTGACTCGTAAGCTCATTGGCCACATGCCAAAATAACTAGTGCACAGAGATATCAGACAGTAAATACGTGAAGTTTACGTATATGACCTCGCACGACACTTATTTCTTCTTTTTCGTCTTCTTTGACTCTTGCTCTTCTTTCCTGAGGTCCACAAGAACCAGAACTCTCGTCACAGAGCACAGAAGGATAAATGCATTTACAATATAGGATGAAATGCACCAAATGCACATGTCCTCGAGCACGAAGTACAAAATGTAAGCCAGGTATACACATCCCAAGTTTGCAGAAACAGCTAAGACTAGTTGCAGCCAGACAACTGAATCAGAGGCGAAAAAGGCTGAAATAGAGAAATGAATAAAAGTGGCTGAGTAACAAAGAATTGCTCCTACTATGATAGCAAGCATTTATCGAGTATTAATTTTGAACAATAACTTTTAACTTATGCATCTATTATTTACAAAGCTCTCAACCAGCATCAGAGACATTATCAAATGATTTGCAAAGCACTTTGAGTTTCTCTTTACAAAATCTCTGACAATTTCATAAGACCTTTAAATATCTGAATATGTGTTTCAAGATCTCAGTACAAACAGCAAAATCTGCCTTTGGGGAACACCTCCCTACACAGGACACCTACTCATAAAGATTGCCATTCTGACAAACCTTTGTTCATTTTCATTTTTTTCATGTTTATTTTTCATTATCAGTTTATCATGTATACCAGGGGTCTCAAACATGGCCCGGTAGTTAGCTTATGAGGTAAGCCGTATGCTGTGGCCACGCAAAACAATTGGCGTAACAAGGTGTTATGAGAGATAATAAAAGTGGTGCGGCCCTCAGGGTGGTTTGAGTTTGAGACCCCGATCTATACAAAGGACACTTATCCATAATGGGCAATTTCGTTTTCCCTGGGCATCCTTGATAGATTTCACTAGCGAGTACATGTTCAGTATAATTAAAATTAATAATCCATTTATAACAAACAAAGTCTGTGAATATTTGTTTTCTGCCTGCTATGGCGAGGTCATAGAAATTTACATCATGAAATCTGACTATGAAATTGAAGACTGAGCTTTAAAGTTACTGGGTAAACATCAAAACAAACCAAGTTGGAGAAGAAATGTGCAAAAAACTAGGTCAAACAAATTATCAGTGACCTTGAAATTGGAGATAACATTTTGACACTGATACACAATATACTATCAAACTAAGAAGCATTAAGCGTACCATAGTAAATGCCTGTACCTCAAACAGATTTTATTATATAAAACATACACAAGAGACACCTAGAAATACTTAGCTGTGATCTTGTGATCTTGACACTCACGGTAAGACCGCACGCAACAAATCTTTGGTTGTGAATGTATTCGTTTACCAAGCTTCACCCATTTATTTTAAAGAGCAATTAAGTTAATAAGCAGAAGGGCAAATGTGACTGAAACCTATGCTATTGACCAGTGGCCTTGCTCCTGTTGATAGGACCTGTGGTACACAATTCACCTTTTAGTGACGATATATAGTTATGCCAAGTTTCATCCTTTTATTTCAAATGGCTCTTAAATTCTCAACAGGAAACGAAAATACAAAAGAAAAATATTCAGCACATAACACCATATTTTAATTTCTGTAGAACATTCACTAAAGTGGAGTCTCTCTTTGAGACAAAACATTAAATTTTCTAAGGGGGGATTGGGATTCTTTTTGTAAAGCTTGTATTACTTATTAACTTCTAACATCCAATCTTGACTAAGTGGTTGTATTACCCCAAGCATGCTACGCGTGGGATGTGTCCTTCTACTGTCACTGTAACTGTAATTTTTGCATATCTGAACTTTAATCTTCTTCCAGAGACTCCTGGTGAAAGGCCCCAAAATAATGCAACTCCTGCTGATGGTTATTACCATGACGACTCTAAATATTTTGGGACACTAAGTATTGGGATACTCTAAATTACTTTCAAAAGTAATTTGTAATGAGCTATAAATGTTAGGACACAAAATTATATCAGTCTTTTTTCATGTACTACAAGTCTTGGGACACCTTCAACATTTTTTTTTCTATGAAAGAATCAATTTATTTTTTTTATTGTATTTGCAACATTAAATAAAATATGACCGTGGGACAATGATCCTGAATTCTGACATGAAAATATTAGAAATTGATATAATCTGTTTGCAAAATCATTAAATGTATTTAATTTTCATGTTTCCTTATTATTTCTACCCAACACAAATTTGTATAATTTTATCGATGACAAGTGACGAATATTAGCGAGTTGCTGTAAGCATTTACAATGGTAACCTATCCCCTTTGTCTTCAGTTTATTGTTTGTTTAAGCAATATTGCATTAGAATATAACATCAATGCAGCTGTAATTACGTTTTTATTTTGCTTTTGAAATTGTAAATACTTAACAAGTTAAAAATGTGCTCCCAGTATGGCAAGAATGAAATACAATAGCATTTGGTTCAACACCCACATTTAGTGAACAGGTTTACATCATGGCGTCACTGCATATACATTCAAGATTTTGACTTGCACTGAATGAAGTAGATCCCCTGGATTCAAATTATAGGCACCATTGCACTAAAGTTAAATACTATCTCCGAAATACCATAAAGAGGTTTCAGAAATAATACTTTGAAAATAACTTTAATACCTTAAAAACTCAGATGTAGTTTGCTTTGATGTAAGCGACCATAAATAAGCACCCATTTACTCGGCTACAATAATCGTACTAATCAACCGAATGTGTTCATACCTTAACTGACTGAAAATAGTTAGTCAGTACAATATCAATTTTGGGGGCCAAATAATTTAATACTGCTATTATGCATGGCATTTCAACCTGTTCAACCCATTTTAGATTTTACAACAGTTAATTGGTGTGGATTAATATTGTAGATTATCAGTTACATGAATATACCGCATGCTGGTTATGCACCTTATATAATCTTTTCATACGATTTACGTCGCTTGGTTTGATCGCTAATATCTCTGAAAAACTGTAAACTCTTGAGCACATGGGTCAAAATGTATTAAACAGCAATGGACGTCTTGTTTGAATTTTATTTGGAAGAATGAGATTAGGTAAAACCTATGAACAAAGCAAATTCTACATCTAGTATTTTTGGGAATAAAAGAAGATATAACTAACACTACGTACAATTTGCACTGTGTAAGTACTGTTCTGTACACTATATATAGTACAGGTTACCCAGTAAACTCTAAGCGCCCCTTGAATTATTAAGTTTTTATTTGCCAATATTTTATTTCATGTTGGAAATATCGGAAAATATGCACATGCAAAAAATAACACAAAACAATTATAGTAGGCTATAACAGTTTATTGACATGGTAAATGAGAAAAAGCCACTGTCATGTGCAATATGGCGACCTTGCCAATTTTATCTTGACAATTTTTTTACGTTTATAAGTGTTGGTACACCCAAAAATGCTATGTTTTTTAAATGCATATAAATACTGAGACACGAAAAAATAAATTATCTTTCTTTTCGTGTCCCAAGTCATTACGGTATATAGATACAAACAAATTGTCCTCCCTCTTCTTTGCAGTAGCTTATGAGAGTTGGTTACTTTGCAGTAGCTTATGAGAGTTGGTTAAGGACAGATGACTGGACAGACAAACAGACTGATGGTATCACAATAGTCACCGCAAGGGCGTGGCAATAGCAAAATTTCTGTCTTACTGTACTAAGAGTATTTGAAGTTGTACTAACCCTACCATAAGTACAAGGTTATAAGATGAGACCAACTACAAACTGCACAGACCAGATCTGTCATTACATAATGCACCATCAGATCTGGGTCTGTGCAGTTTTTTTTAGGAGTATTGAATAGAAGAAACAATGTAGACCTCTATCTTCAGAAGCATTATGCTATGGCAGATCTGGATCTTTTTTGTTTGCAATCTGACGTGACCTATATGCGAATACATCTGGTACATTCAAATTGTCCTATTTGGTTCATTTAAAAAAGCTTCATCCATATTTTGTTCTGAAAGTAGAAAATATAATTATTATGTGTGCTCTTAAGCCTTTTCCTTTAAAAAAAAATGAAATCAAGAATATACCCAAAACTGTTTGCAGTAGGTAAAACACCATTTCGTATACACTATTGGGCTGTTGAGAAAACATTATTTTCCAAAAATTCTTGTCAATGGCCCCAAAACCTTTTCCATACCTGTGAATAGAAAAAATTATTTAAGTCTACACTGAGAATAATAATGAGTTGTTCCGTGGGTGAATACACATATACGCCTTAAAGAAGGGTTTGATGTTCCAAAGCTTGTTTTTAATGTATTCATTCAACATATTGTGCCAAATATACAGAATATGCAGAAGTAATAACACATCTGAAATCACTACAAGGAACAGATGTGGGTGATTACAAGACAGCTATCTGCCATGTAATTACCTTTAACACCAATCTGCGTACATGTGATGGAACAAAGGAATCAGCTAAGGACAAATAGGGAGCTTTGCAAATTTAGGTAGAAGTTTTGACTTCAAAAGAGGGAGGATTTTCAATGAGAATGGCAAACTTTTTTTTTTGTTGCAAATAAGGACCAAAAGCTTGGGTCATTATGTGAGTAGTCTTTGTTCATTTGTAGAAGAACTTTCCTGTGATTTCTGAGTCATGGAACTAGATCTGAAAAATTATGTGCTACTGTAACTGGGAGATTATGTTCAGCAATAAAGTGTTTCAGAATGTATATCTTTATCCACATTTGATGCAGATTCCGTAAACAAGGATTTCAGTGATGGCATATTTGTTGTTGTGTTTAACATAAAGCATTCTTGACACCATAGAAGATTTTAAAATAACCTTATGGAAAAGGCAGAAAACATACTCATCTACTTTGAACTTGGTTCCAATAACTAAAATTTCTGTCCCCATCCATCAGTGAATTTCGTGTGATCTTTCGATTACTTAGATTTTGGATTTTTAGCATTAGGAGATAATTAAAACATCTTGACAAACTTTAAACATCAAAGCCAACCAAACCATGTTTATTCTGATTGAGCTCTTCAGTAATCTGACTCTAATCAATTAATCTCTTTAATCCAGACTTCAGATCACACATTGTATAATCCATGTCAACAAACTTCAAACAATGATGTTAAATGACACTGCTGACATAATCAATGTGATGTTAATTGTTTCATCCAGCTTGAAATTAGCAACTAAATCGTCTTCCCCTACATAAATCAGTTCACAGTCACAAAATCACCGTTAATATCCTACACTGTAAGCAAGGTGTGAAAATATGGAAAAATAATTATTTTTGTATAATAATTTAGCATAAACAGGAGATGAAGGGATGGATGGGAGTCACCCCTCATCTCGAGTGCAAAACCCTCCTGTCTGGGAGATTCAAAATAATGAATTTGACTTTGCAGAAAACAGTATGGAATACGTTTATTTCGTGACTATGAGTATGTACACGTATGTATGTAGTACTGGTCTACAATATCTCAGCACAAGAGTCACTACAGTGTATGCAACATGTAACAAATCACTTTTTATATAACTCATTAACCCCTGCCGCCATAATCAATTCAAAGTGTTTTATTAGCTGTTAAATGTTCAGTGGAAAATTCTAACGAAGAAAGGTACATGACTGGCAAGCTGCTGTAATCAGACCAATTCTATACTGTCATATTCACATGAGCAAACTCAAATCATATTTTCTAAAAAATGCATGTTTTAAATAATACCTTATTGATCTCTTTAACCTGGTAAACTTTCGATTTTTTTTTTTTTATTTTGATTTTTTTTGTTGTAATTCTTGGAAGTTGTTTCAGATCGATGCTAAAACTCTGATTCATTCAGAAGAACACACTTTCGTTTCATGAGCAGTCTTTCATTGGACTGGAAGTGTCCTCAGGAATCAAGCATTTGTTATGAGTTAGGTAATTATGGTATATAAATGAAACATTTATTGTCATAAATTTTGTAACTGACATGAAAAGCAGCGACAAACCTGAATATTATACGCTGCTGTCAATGATGTTTCTGTCGCACACGCTACAGTAGTGCCACTGTGCCAACAAAGAGTTATGTTCAATAAATGTAAAAATGCATTGCACAGATATTTAGGAACTTAAACTCCTTCCAAAAATCTAAAATCAAGCACAAGATAAAATATAAACAGTAAAAATGTTAAAATTATGTACAATGTATATTGTATGATGAAATCAAATTTCGGTAAGATTTGGGAAATAAACAAGTTTTGAGCAGTTTAAATGGAGTTCACACATGAGCATATACAATTATTGAGCGGGAAAAGAAATATACCAAGGTAATTTTGTAAATAAAACCAATGCAAACTGTAGGGTATTCTTCTTCTTCTTCTTCTTCTTCTTCTTATTATTATTATTATTATCTCAATTTTTATTATGAGCAACGTTTGTGTCTTTTGTGTGAAGCTGTCAGCAGAAGATTTCATATAATACTATACCAGTTCCTTAGAGAATTAGATATTTCTCCAATTCAGATGATAATCCTAAAAGATATTGAAATATTATCTATGGTAAGATACTAGAGAGCAATATTGTTTTACATGCATCATTATCCTCTCTCCAAGAACGCAAAGTTCAATGCATTTTATTTCAAACAGAAATTAAACCCACTCATTGGACAATGAAGTAGAAAGGTACAAATGTTATAAAATTAAAACAAAATGCATACAATCTTTCGTCATAACAGTTACACTTCTATCGGCATAAGCTAAGTTCAAAATGAGTCTTAACAGAGAAACGGATTTCGGACTCTAATAAACGCGAGTTTGTGCCAAGCTTCTACTATGTTGGCTTGAATAGCTTTATTAAACAGGAGTTTTGAACGTTCTTTATGTGATGTGTTACATGAAAAAGAAAATGGAAACATTGCGTGAATATGGAATATAAAGTAAAACGAATTCATTAAGTATTATGCCCTCCCGAATGCACCTGCAATACATTCAATGTGCAAAGTAGAAATATTGAGTAAAGCAACAGAATGGTGGTTTAACAGTAACTGCTTTTACATTCTAAGATTGTTAATGATAATAATAATAATAATAATAATAATAATAATAATAATTTCTGTTGTTGCTCTCAGATGAGATTTATCTTCTTTTTTATTTGCAGAAAGATTTATGCAATGCTTGTCCAAACTTTTTGAATTTGTTTCATCCCAATTTAGCTACTTGGAGTAAGCCTTCTTTCTTTTAGGTTTAAATAATTGGCATTTTAAATTATTATATATAAAATGCCTGAAATAATACAGCACAGTGAAGTATTGATGTATGCATATCTGTCTGTCTATCTATCTATCTGTTTATCTGTCCGTCTGTCTATCACACAGACACACACACCAAACAATTGTCACGATCTCAGATTATGACATTAAAATACTGGAATTATTTTATAAGAGAGATATTATATACATGCATTCTAAATTAAACATTACTGTATGCTCATTATTTATCTCCGTTAACTTTACATTGTCAGAATCGTGCATTATTTTTCCATAAAAATATTATAGTATATTAGGAACTACTTTGTAAACAAACAATGCACGCTCATTTAGTACACGGTTTAGCTTTTGGTTTATTAAGTTTGTTTGTGGATGAACTAAACAAGCTGTTTCGTCCATTTGAAAGTAGGGATTATAGAGTTAACGCTGCTGAAGAATTCACTAAGTCAAAAATGAAACTCTCAAACAAGCAAACGAATGAATGTAATCCTCGTAATGTCAACAACAAACGTGACAGACGCAGTAAATGAAAACACCATTCTGATCATGTTAAACAGTCAATTAAGAGAAATATTCGTAACTTTTCGCAAATAGAATCGTTCAGACTATGATAATGAGGCCAAGGGCTATCGCATATCTGTCAGATACGTACCATATTACTAGTCAGTCAAAACACTAAATTCGAGGGAAAAAAATGCAACTAAAAGTTTTGGTGGGAAACTAAGAGCCTCAAAGCCAATAAGCCAAGACGACGAAAATGTATTATTTACGCTGGCCGAATGGACTGTCACACAACAGCTGCTATGCAATTTTTCCCCTTTAACTATTTTGATACAATGTTAGGCTAGTGATAGAAGATATACAATGTATGATACAGGTCATACCTGGGTTCCCTCCAACAGCGAGCATGCAAGTGACAGGGCATAAACATGTCTTCTTCAGTTGGTGATAAGAATGGTATTAAATATATTTATATTTATGCATCTTCAATTTCCTCAAAATGTAGTTTCTTAGACAGTTCTGAATATCCGAATGATATGACCCATGCAATTTTTTCTTTTTTTTCTTTGTTTTATTTTTTTTGACATAGTAACCACTGATAAGATAAATGGACGGGAACAAGAAACTGGTAACCAGTGCCGTGCAAATATACGTTAGCATGAAGCTTGGTAAAATTATTCCTGAGATGGCACTGACAAATGTACAGTCTGAATAGGAATGGAACAGATCGAGTTCACCGGCATCCAATGGTTCAAAATTTGCGAATTCCTCCAACAGGTTTCTGGAAACATGCAAATCTGTCTTTTTTTCATCATTGTTTCTTTTTTTTATATTATAAATAAATTATAAAAAGAGGAAACACTGTTGCTATACTTGTCATTTAATGAATCCAGCGGTTTTAAGTTCAGGTTGATTTGACTTGTGTTCTAAACTTGTAATAATTAGGACATTCCGCATAAAATACTGCCACAAAACATGTTGTATAAAGAACGGCAAAATAGGCATAATTAGCTTAATTTCACACATAGCATCTATATTAATGTACCATTTTTATTATTTTTGTATCATTATTGAAAGTCATACATAGTAATATAAAGTAAAGAAACGCAATTGTACAAATGTTCATATTTGTCTTAAGGTTTCACCGTAGAGTTTCGTTCCTTGCACATTTTTTGATGTTTAACAGAAAACAAATATAAAAAAAAAAATTCATTACTGGCAATTCTGATTATTATTTATTTAAGGAAAAAGACCTTGCACATCTCATGCGTTGTTATAAGAATATTATCCTTTTCTGGTTTGCGATTGATATGGGTAATTTGGGTAGTTGAGTACATAGACTGGCCTTACTTCAGATGCCTGTCTCTCAAAAAATGCTAGTTCCACTTGGACAGTTTTATTTTCTGGACTTCAGAATTGCAACATAAAATCTAGCCAATATCTTTTTGGATATTCCATACAATCCGCATTACACGTTCAGAAGCTAGAATTGTCTACTCTGGCTTAGTTTACTTTTTATAATTTTATTATTGCTAAAGTTAGAGTACTTTGGAGTACCTAAAGTTCATTTCTCGAGTTAAAGGGAGTATCCATTTCTGTCAGCTGTCTGATTTAGACAGCACATTATTTCCTTAATACCACATATAAAGCAAGTATTGTCACAGTACATGAAAGTAACTTAGAGGTATGCCAACATTATCTTTATTCTGCTTGTTACTAATGCATACGTCATATATAACTCTCTTGTAAAAGTTCTTAATAACTAGTTCCCGCACGCAACTTGGACTCAGGTTACAATAATTACTTCCTGACTTCCAATGTAGTCCTGTCTATCGTTAGAGTGATCTGTCTCCTCTTGGTGTTGCATCTAGGCTTAGCTGCAGTCATTCTTGTTATTAATTTAAAAGGAAATGATTTATTCTTTAAAATAGGAGTCTCGTATTGTCATTATCTTAGTGTATTTTGACAAGAATGCACAGTGAGAAATGAGGTATTGGTGTTTGCCTGGAAGTGAACTCTGACCCATGGCAATTTGCTTTTCTTACAACAGCCCAGCCTCTCAACACTGCCGGAAAACCAACGACAAGAACATCACTGTAAATTCATCTTAGAATGTACTTTCAACTAACATATGATTTTTATTAAGATTAACGCACACTTGAAAGGAAATGTAGGTAATATGTAGAGAAAATAATTGTGTAGCGAGTCGAGTTATTATTCACGTGGCTTTACTGGAACGCGAGAGCATCATTTGCAAGATTTTCTGCTATGGCTAGAATGTTATTTATGTAGCAGAAAACAACACGTGCTGAAATATCGGGCACATCTCTTCCATTTCGATGTTGTCAGCTGTCAAATGATGCCACCATCACCAATCCATTCATATTCCCCCCTCCTTCCGAAGGTCCATATCACCCTTGAACCTTGGAAATGGGTAGGCCATCTCAAACTAACTACAGTCTTTAAATAATCGACGGTCTTCCACATGTTTACTTAATAAATTCAGTGTCTTGGACAACTGGTCAAAATTACCTGTAGGATTTAAGAAATAAAATACTATTTTGATTCTATTCAACCTTTGATGATTACTGAAAGCACCAAAAACCCATTTTCCATCTACTGTATCACTCTGGAATAATTGCCGCCACAGCGTAGAAAAATTGACGATTTTGGTATCTTTTAAAAGGAAAATAACCATAACTATACAGTATAAGTCAAACCTACCAACCAAATATAACCTTATGAGTGAACCAGAGTGTTCCCCTTATTCAAGCTAGGCATGAAAACAAAGCTGATGTTGTTGTTGTTGCTGTTGTTGTAGGGTTCAACGCCATTTTTCAGCACAAGATAGGCTATACATGGAGGCAAGTATCAGTGGTGCAGGAAGAACCCGGAAAAACCCCGGAAAGAACCACCGACCCACGAGAAGCTACTGGCAATCTTTCTCACACACCCATACTGGCCGAGCTCGAGACTCGAACCCACGCAAACAGAGTTGAGACGGCAGTGATCCGTAACGGCGAGCGCTTTAGACCACTCGGACACTCGGTGAAAGCTGAAGTTAGATACTATGTTAGCAGAACGTATGGCTTAACCCCATTTTAACAGGTCAATATAATATGTTTATGCCAAAACAAAAATGGCGATATATTATTTGCCTAATTCTCGCGAGATTTTCCTTCAGTTGCCAAGCCTGGTTTATATGATGTACTAATAAAGGTAGATTAAAAAATTAATAAGTCGAGCACGCAAATGAATAACTCGTAGCGGGAATAACTAACCTGCACGTAACTTGTAAATTGTGCTTGGGAATCAGTAAGTCCCGCGAAGAAAATAATATAGTGCGCGCACAAATTAATAACTCGCTAAGACCGTCTCTGGCAGTATGCCATTGTCGTACCGAATTTTGGACCATTAATATATTGTTACGATTTTAAGTCCTTCATGTAAGTAACAAAAAGAAGCGAAACGAATAAATTTTGTATAATCAGCTACTGTAATTCTCCAGGTTGGAATATGAAAATGTAAGAAAAACTTACAACATTGTGAATAAAATCCCAAGTAATCCTAAATGTTCTGTCACAAGTCCAAAAGTTAAGAGATTTCCGAATGAATTTCAATCTTGAATGTGCGGATTTACCAATAGTCTTGAATAGTTTGATGTACAAACAGTTTTGATTTATCACAATGATATAATCCAGAATGTCTTAGAATTAATTCACAATAATCCCAAATCAGCGTTTATCCAGTTAACGAGCACTTTAGTAATTCTAATGATGTAAAAAATTCCTTTCGAAATATACCTAAACACAGCTAAAAGTGATTCCAATGGACTGATATTAAAACAGGAATGAATAATTGTGTTTCTCAGAACTATGTATAAAAACATAAGACACAATAAGATAACCAGGATGGGGTCATAAGTTCGCTTGTAGAACTTTATAAGGTCAAAAGGCCGTATAAACATGTTTACAAATAATACTTTAATGTATAACCTATAATCATGGACAAAAATAGCTATTAAACATTTGTTTACAAATGACCATTAGCTTAAACTATAACCTACAATCATGGATTACAGTTCAGCACACAAATATAGATATACATAACAATATACAACAAAATGTGGAGAGCACTGTCTAGCTTAAAGCAGAGCAACTTCAGATCACCTGCCAACAAAATGAGCTATTCCACATAGATGCATAAATAACTGGTTCTTTATTGCTTACCATGGATAACTTTCCACGTCACCATGGAAAGGGATAGACTATGACAATATATATTCGACTGCGACATCCCTGCTCACGCAACCAATTAATAACTGGTGAGGAAATTAATAAATTGCTTACGAATTAATAAACTGCGCAAGGGAATAAATAACCCGCGCGTGAGATTTAATAAGTCGCTCATGAGAATTTAACAACTCATGCGCGGAGTATAAATAACTCGAGCGCGGTGAGTTATTATTTTCCGCGCGGAAGATAAATTAATCTTGTGCTCGGGATAAAAATTCCGGTGGTGGAATTCAGATATTATTGTATGCGTCCCAAATGAAAAATAGTGTTAACATATGAAACATACATGCAAAATGTTAAAGCTTTCGCTTTTCAGGACGCATATTTTCATGTGGATTAGTTTGGAAAAACTTATATTTCTTTGAAATGAAGTTTCCTTACTTCAATAAAATCTCCTACACTATAACCAGTGATCGGTTTCAGGGTAATTATTTCGTCTCAGTATAATCGTTTCTATTTTATCATGGGTATTATATTATCTATTTTCAGTCATATGAATTCCTCATTCTTTCGCTTGCTTGTTAAATTGTATATGAGATGAAATTACAGACTCTATATCCATTACACAGTACACACGTGGCGTTGATTGACTGATTGACTGAATTATATATAACGTCGCATCAGAACAAGAAAGATTATTTAGTGCAGAGGCAATGAGAATAAGGTTCCGTGTCAAGGACACGCATCAGTTATCAATCCACACAGTTCTTGCTAGGATTCGAACCCACAATCCACTCGGTGTGAGTCCTGCTGGTTAACCACATCTCAATTATGTTGCTTTACCGGCATCTCTTGTATAAAATTCCATGGGTTTCTGTCTTGTTTTATCGCTGAACATAGGGGTAGGTCGCGACATGTTAATTCAATGAGCCAGTTCATTATGTCCGAGTAAATGTGCCATTATATATAATTGCTTTCTGTGTACACATCAGTTCTTCTGTATTTGTATAGAGACAGGCATTATATTTAATAATAATAATAATAATAATAATAATAATAATAATGATAATAATAATGATAATAAGCAATGTCCTAATTTACCCATGGTGACAGATTTAGTTCAGAAAGTATAAGATTAGTATTAGTTAAAGTATGCAATAATACACAAATAGATTTTAGCATCCATGAATGCACATACAAATTACGATACCATAATACCTATACTAACTTGTATAATACAAAAACAACAGTGCAATATATCACAGTACAATCGTATAGCAAAATACCAAATATCAAGTCTTTTCTCTGAATTTTATTATTGTGATGAAGATTATTAAAGTACAAACAATTTGCTGCCTTATTTCAAATACATTATCCAACTTATTCCATAAATTTATATAATTGTATCAAGACAGTTTCTTAATTGCCTGACAATATGCAACTTCAAATACTTAATCCAAATTATTCCACAAATCTATACAATTGTATCAACACAATTTCTTAATTGTCTGACAATATGTAACTTCAAATACATTATCCAAATAATTCCATAAATCTATACAAATGTATCAAGACAATTTCTTAATTGTCTGACAATCTGCCTTATTTTAAATACTTAATCCAAATTATTCCATAAATCAAGACCATTTCTTACAATGCTCAACTCTTAGACATTGTTAGATATAAATTGTTGTGTTCAATTGAACAAGTGTTACCTATAACTGACTTGTTTACCTAATAACATTAATATTATCATTGACTGAAGTACCTTACAATTAAGAACATCTTCCTAAAAAACACCAACAATATAACAGCAATATCGTACTGACATTAATTAAAGGCTCCTAAACCAATTGATGTTGGTGTTAAAAACATCTTCAAAATTTGGTAACATTCTTGTTTCTCTTATCTGCTACTTAGCAAGATCATTTATTCAAGCCGACTTTCTTGGCAGACCACCACATTCAACGGCATCGAAAATGTTGAAACGAAATAAAGTTTTTAATATTATCACATTAATCTGGCCCACATTAATGTTGTCAGCCTTTTCAAAACTCTTTTATTTGTCGTTTAGATCATTTTACATATTAATTTACAATGTTTGGAGCATAATAATAACTCAGCTATCAACACAACCAGAAGATTTTTATACTTAACAGTCTCTAACTCTGTCCCATTTACCACTAAATGCAATTCCAATTTCGCTGCTAAAATTTGCGCTGAACTAATGGGCATATACTGCGTTTTCTGTATTTGAATTATGCTGTTTTTACACATCAGATTTATCGTTCTTTGAAGATCCTTCTTCATTTTGAATTATGTACATAATATTTTTCGATGAAAAATATTTTGGTGCTTGTCATCAGGATATGTAGCAAGTGATGGTTGATGGCAGTAATTTGGAAAATCAGTAATATACATAATTAAAAAATAATGAGCCTTTAAACACCTACCACTACCACCACACACTGTTTATGTTCCTACACTGAGATACGGCATCATTCCAGGTGACAGGTTGTGATCCGAGATTAAGAAAACAACTGAACCATTGTAACGGGCTCTGTGAAGCACAATGAGCAGATCATTCATATCTTAAGTCATAATGTATGCAAGATAACCCCGTGATTAACTATAAGAAAAACTTTGCAAAGAACTAAAGTTGAATACTTAAGTTAACATACCGTCAACATCGTAATTGAGCTAAAGATATACAAAACATGTAAGTACCCGTTTCACAAACGAGATTTACACGGACACCCAGATTAACATAAAGTAATTAACTTGTTTTAGATAATAAGTCATAACATTTAGTATAAAAAAAACCATGTATTTCGTACTTGTTTTACTGGTTAAAATGTCAACAAATATCAACACTTGATTCGTCTATGGACATGATAAGTTGTGCAATTTTGACCGCTTTAAATCAATGGCAACAACATTTGCTCTGATTGAAATGTTAGCAATAAAAATGGTTCTAAAGCATTGACTATGTTCAGATATACACACTCGAACAGATCATGAAAATGTTCTTTTCTTTGTGTGCCTGGGAATAGAAAAGGTGTTTAACCGATTAAAAATCGATAAAGAAAATGTATTCTCTTATCAACGAATAAATTCATGGGTAAAATAACCGACGATTTTAACTGCATATATTTGGATGTCTAAAATATAATTAATTTATGAACAGTATGGGCCGACAAAAATAACCTATTTGACCAAGAAATGTTAAATTGGCGTTTCGACTTTTTGTTTTATACACAATAACCTGTATCCCAACATTAGTCC
>JAECUM010091496.1:0-199578 GCA_016617855.1 Megalonaias nervosa
TGTGTGTTTTATGCTTGCTCGTTCGTTGGTGAGGATAGTATATTGTGTGTGTGTTTTATGCTTGCTCGTTCGTTGGTGAGGATAGTATAGTGTGTGTTTCATGCTTGCTCGTTCGTTGGTGAGGATAGTATAGTGTGTGTTTTATGCTTGCTCGTTCGTTGGTGGGGATAGTATAGTGTGTGTTTTATGCTTGCTCGTTCGTTGGTGTGGATAGTATATAATATGTTTTTTTCTCATCCCGATTGTGTGGATGGTATGTTTGTGTGTTTTATGCTTGCTCGTTCGTTGGTGAGGATAGTATATTGTGTGTTTTATGCTTGCTCGTTCGTTGGTGAGGATAGTATATCATATGTGAAGTGAGTGCAAGGTATGTTTTCCTCCACGTCCGTGCTTGAAGTATATAAAAGCATAGCGTTCGTCATTCGCGCCATTCTACACAGAATAAAAAATGACTGGCAGCATAGAATTATTTAACAAGTTAACAGATGGTTGGTGGTGGATCATGGATGGAGCCTACGTGCTGGACAGACTTGACAAAGAATGGAAGTTCCCAGGTAGCCTAGACTTGGTGAACAGTTTGAAAGCAGCAAGTTATCATTTGCAAATGATAACAATAGAAGAAGCGGATAAGTTGAGAGGAATCATCAGTCCTAAATACTTCAGAGTGGGAACCTTAAAGCAGGTTCTGGATACTGTGATCCAAGTGAAATGTTTTTTGGAAGACATCTTCCATTTAATGGAGTGGCCTTTTGTCAAAAAAGGCTTAGATAATATCAAGAAAGGCGAAGACCTAATGAGAAAAGTACTGGAAGAAGAAGTAAAGAAGATCAAGGAAACGTGGAAGAAAGAAAGAAAGGACAAAAAAAACCAAAAAAAGAAAGAAGAGTTTGAGAAATTGAACAACAATTGGATGAAAGTGCAAGACAAATTCAGAGCTCTCGGACATCCTGACTGGATGCCCGAAGAAGAAAAGAAGAAAGGAATTTTTGCCAAAGTGAGAACATGGTGGAAGAAGTGGAGAAGATAAAAGAAGAAGAACCCAAAGGCCCTTTTCAGGGCCACTTCCAATGCCTCGAAAAGATCTTAATTTTCATTTGGTCTCCCCCCTAAACGAATATATATATATATAAAACCCTTCCTCTACTAAAAAAAAGAAACATACCACCTGTCGCTTATCGCTCTACAAACCCCCAGTCTCCTAGTCACCGCTCTACACAAATTTCCATTGACGCTATACAGGCCCAGGGTGTTGACCTACTGAAAATTATTGCAAATGTTGTTTAAAAGGTGTGTAATGCTTTTCAGGGTGTATTAAGCACTTTACAAAGGAACCTCGAGAGCTTACGCCAAAAGATGCAGAAGACGTTCAATACCACAGGGATTGAATTAATTGATTCATCCAGGTATTGTCATGTTTTGTTGCAATATTTAGAAAAATAATTGAAGGGCGGATCCAACCATTCTTTATGAGATCATTCGATCTTATATTTAGAATTAGTTTCTCGAAATGATATCTAACAACTATAATCTATGCAACGATTACTTGAATTTTTATAGCCAGTCATTTTATGTTACGAGGGCCATCCGTCCGTCAGTTTCCAATTTCGTTCCCGCACAATAATTCATTTTGTCCGCAATCTACAGTCGCCATAAGTTGTGAATGGCTTGCAGTTTAAGTATGGAAGAAATCTTCCCGATTGTGGGTTTGGGTGGTCAAACGTCGGAGATCAACGTCACTGCGAACGGGAGAAATTAAACTGTTAACGCACAATAACTCGAGTTCTTCGGCATCTACAGTTTCGAAATATTTTCAGCAGCTTGCACTTGGGAAAGAAAAAAAATTGAGGTCAAAAGAACTTGGTGAAGTTGACTGAAAGAATGGAAGTGTTGTCATCAGAGTAACATTAGTTTGTTATCATATACATCACCCCACTTTTTAGATCAGGTTAACATTAGAATTAGCTGTACATCACAGACCTGACCAAACCTTGTAGATGGCTTGCACCTGGAAAGAAGTCTATTGATATTTTGGGTCAAGTGTCAAAGCCACCGTGACTTAAAGAAGAAAATGGTTTCTGGACCAAATATTTTTCATTTATCGTGTTACGTGTCCAGGCTGGTACAAAAAGTAACAAGAAAAGAGTGAAGACAAAAAGCTTTGTAAAATTTAACAAAATAATTTATTTCCCTAGAAAAAACAAGGTAAAAATGAGAAAAAGGACTTACGGTTTACGAATCAAATTCAAAACTTAATCCAAGAATTAAAAAATAGATGTCCCATCAATGAAAGTCCTAAATGAATCTCAATTCGAATCCCGATGAAAATCAAGATGGAAGGCAATGACGTCTTCGATAACCTTCATAGTGTTGCCGTGTCAACAGTTCCTTGCTGAATCAAAGAAAATAATATTCCAGTTTGGAAGTTTGAATAAATTTCGATAAATTTCCTTCTCCAAGAATTTCTGTATGAGCACTAGTATTTTCCAGGGAAAGAATCAATAATTCCATAAAATAAAAATTCAACTCAAACTGGTCTCAACAAGACACCATTAAGTGTCGAAGATTTAAAGCCCAACTGGCTATTTCTTCTCATAACATTGAGTTATAAGACTAACTAAAACGCAAAACAGATTCCAGTATGAGAGTCACGTGGTCATCTTACCAGAACAACGTAGAAACATTTACATGCCTAAAATCACGCACTCCAGTATGGTCTTAGCTAAAATCAATGCTTCTTACTCTGGGAAAAAAAAAATTAAAAAAAGGTTGTTTACCAAAACTCTATCTGATTTATGAATCAAGGTCAGCAAATAGATACAATGTTTCAACTACTGGTTGTTTATCAGGTCAAACAGAACTGAAATGAATTTCTAAAAAATTTATCAAATCCAATAGACAAAATTATCATTATGATAACATGTAATGGAATAAAATAAAATAATTTTTTTTTTTTTAAAACTAACAAACAAATAATTAAATTACATATACATAACAATCGACCTTATACAGTCAAAAACGGTTGATCATGATGTGCGCTTCAGGTAACAAAAAAGCCTATTGATTTGGAAGTGACAAGATCAAAGGTTAAGGCCTGTGTGATTGAAAAAACATAAATTGTATAATGACTTTAGTTCTTTACTACGTAACTTGACCAAGCTTGTGGAGAGCTTGCACTTAAAGCATGGAAATGGCTTGCTGATGCTGGGATCGAAATGTCAAAGGTCAAGATCAACGTGGCTTAAAGAAAATTTGGTTATGCAGCATAACATTTGATCTGAGTACATCCCGTGATAAAACTATGTGGCTGATTTGCATTTAGGGTAATAAAAACATTTGAAGATTCAGGGGTCGAAATGTCCAAGACGCGGTAAATGTACAAGAAAAATAATTGTTTCTGCATATTATAGGTGCTTCATTACTGACTTACTGGACCAAATTAGACGTCGTTGAAATTAAAAAGTTAGCAGTCTCCCTAGTTAATCATGCCCTCTTGCACAGCTGACTTTGAAACAAAGGTCGGGTTTGTAAGGTGTTTTTTTTCTCTTCGTCTTAATAAAGACGTAATATGCCGCTATCTAGCTTACATTTATTATTGCTGCTTTATTAAATAAATACAAATGAACATTCAGTACAAGTTATCATAGTTTACAGTCGCTGAGATAATCTTGGATTAAATGAGCTGAGGAAAGCATGGTTGAAGTGTCTCTTCTTAAATAAAGGTTTTCGGCTGCCTGTCTTATTGGGCCTTTGTGTAGCAATATCTGTAACAATTTTAAGCTAGGGGTTCTATATATATATATATATATATATATATATATATATATATATATATATATATATATATATATATATATATATATATATATATATATATATATAATATATACACGTTTCTCTTGCAGGTCAAGTGCTCATGTCCTGATATTATTATATTACATTTTGCAATATATTTCCGTTGTGCTATTAGAAGTGTTTAATTTTATCGTTTGTATGCATCTTGCAGGAACAAGACGTACTCTTTCCTATTTGAAACTACTAAAACAAAGCAAGAATGGTGCACTGACTTCCTAATTGCCAAGTATAATTCTGGTATGTGTTCTCAAATCTACTGTCTTTATATGACGAATGTATTCATGCAAATGAAAATCTTGTATCATAATTCTTAACGATGTGAAAGCAAGCTAACTTTTTGACAGAAAGATAACTCTTCCATTCAAATATCCATTCATAAACTTAACCAACAATTGTGCCTTTGCCTCAGAATGATGTATTTCCCAACTTTCTTTGCAACTGTTGGTGTATGGAGTTTAAATATCTTTTTAATTAGTTTAATGTTAGGTGCCACAACCGGAAAGTTTTGTGCAACTATTAGATGCACGTGACCACTGTCAAGAGCACATATAGCCATTAAGCTGAACCTACAGTGCATTTGTCAAACACTTAAATTGAACTAGGGCATATAGAATTAAAATTATTACGTAACCTTAAGTTGGAAATTTGAGCCGATCTTGAGTTAGAATCTTTTCTTTACAATTATTATTATTTTTCTTCAGCTTGATATCTGTTCTAGTAAAACTTAAGCAGAATAAATGTACATGCAATTTCATGACTGCTATTTATGTAATAGAGAAACTGAAATATATTATATACCAGTAACAGACTTAAATATTTTAAATAATGTTTATGTTAGACTATAAATAATGATTATCTGAGACTTACAGACAATGGTTCGTAACTTTTAATTACTTTATGGAATTAGCTTTTATGTGGTTAACCATATATGATGGTCACATTGTACACAGTGTCTGCAAACATTCCAGATTCCAGCAATAATCCGGCCTGGAGTATTCAAGAAGGAGCGAGTGCAGATTCAGCCATATCTCCCGCTTGTTTCATACAACCACTATCAGCTGACGTTCCCAGGCAATTTACCAAGGTATATCTGCTCATGTTTCTTCACAGCGATACATTCCTTCCAATGAAAATGTCATGACCAATGACAGATCACTGTACACGATACTAGATTTTTTCTCTACAGCTTAATCATAACGCAACTCCCGTAAAATGAAAACAGTATCAACATCCATTCGATATCATGTTTAAGTTATCGTTGCATACTTAGCTCCATTGACTGCTAGTAACTAGACACACATAAAATCTGGTAAAATAGAAAATTAATGCGACAATAGGCGTAATTTTATGGAGTAAAAACGCTTGCATAGTCTACAGCAATATGTTCCTTATTATTACCGAAGGGGTTTATACAGATGTGTACCAAGTGGGATTCTGTGTTTTATGATGACAATGGGATTCTTGTTTGTAGTCATCCGGTCAGTACATTAGGAAAAACATCTTCTGTGATTATTTATAAATAACACAAATGTTTATTTATGTATGCAAGAGTCTTTATAAGACAACAGTGAAGTTTTGCTGCAAAAGTATAAATCACCGCATTGCAAATATAGTTTATGGCGCAAAGGTAACAGACGATGAAGCGTTCTTAAATTAAGACACATTAGCTGTAGACCATTAGAAAGAAATCCATCTACAGTACACTAGATGTTAAGATATTCAATGCAAACATTTATTCCAGGTAAAATGCGCAACCCTAGTGATCATCCCCGTTTCAGACACTCCTAGCATGGGACTGCCACATTTGTGGGTTTGTAGCGCTACGGAGGGTCTCGGAAAGGTTTCCATAATCTCCCTCCACTCAGGTCGTACTAATCTGCTGGAGTCTTTTGAAGCCAGCCCGTCAGAAATAACATGCGCAGAAATGATTCCAGCTTCTGATCATGTGCAGCACGAGCTGGCATATTCCATGGATACTGTCTGGATGGGTACTGTCGACTCAGAGTAGGTTGCATTTTTCTCTGTGTATATACATATTTTGTTTTCTCTTATAAAGGTAACAATGTGCATACTGACTCCTCCCTGCCTGCATACGTGCATGCCATACTATTATACCAATCAACTTCTGACTTGAAATTTAGAGGAAAGAACCCATTCCAATTCCTACTAATTCTTAGGTTAACTCATGTAAGCATTCAACAAGTTTCATTCATATACCTGTCCAATTATATTTTATTTTGACTTTTTTTGACTTGTTTGCACTACAGTAAACGGTTTTGTTACGTATTACATTTTTAAAGCAATCGGTACATTCCTGATGTTTTCTTGAAAATAATAGCTAGTGATATATATGACTGATCCTTTCTGTACGATACTGTTTCAAACGGAAGCTTATTTATTTTCAGCGGTAAATCACAGTAACATATTTTTCAGGATAATCGTGTTTGCTGTGTCAAATCCCCAGAATGTGACGAGGGCACCTCTTCAAGTCTTCAACACCACAGAGGTGGTTATAACCCTGAAATACATTAACAACAGAGTGTTTGGGGGGTGTAGGACGGGCACCTTGCTGATATTCTCCAGACATGAGGGTAACATTCATATGAGAGTCATATAAACTGGAAGGCAATTGTGTTTTGATCACATTGTATTGTTTTTAATAAAAAAGCAAAACTTCGTTTATATCTTAAGAACACCATACGTGTTACTAATGAAATATAAGTTTTTACAATGTAATACTCGTGAAACATAATGTATTGGCCTTGTTGTGCTTCCGAGAATAAAGTCTTGATTCTTTTGATCTCTAAGGGGAGATTTATTGTGGAGGGGGTAGGTATATGAACCCGATAAGTTAATCGTTCACGACAAATCTTATAGGATGGATATCCTCCAGCATATATGTCATATGCTAGTCAGAATTTTAATCGATCAGTAGCTTAACATACTTTATGTGCCTGCATTATCTGGAGTTATAGATACCATCACATGTACGTAGGACAAAATGGTTAGTGTTGAAGCCAATAATTTTCAGATGGCGTCTGGACAGAAAGCAGCACCGTTGCAATAGGACATTCCCCGGTGTCTGCCTTCCTCCTGTGGGAATCAGATATTTGGATCGGATGTAGCAAATCCATCGCCGTCTTTGAAACTGTTAATCTCCATCAAAAGGTACACCTGTCATGTTTTGGAAAGGGTTGCATTAATTGTGACTTTCATTGCAGATTGATATATTGTGATAGTTACGGAGGGTTTATTCCAAGGTGCAATATATTTTATGCATTTAAATCTGACGTAAACAAAATAGAGTTCTTCAATATAAAAACTGTTTCAAGCAGTACAACATTGCATCAAGTGTTTGCATGCAGAAGTTTACGACCATACTAAATTGCGATAACGCAATGAAAATATCACAGATTCATAATAAATAATACTTACATGAGTATATTTGATTTAGAGTAATGGTCACAGGCAATCTTTTTAAATGATATAGAACCACGCATTGGAAGCTTTGAAAACCCATGCCTCAAGCATAATTGACATATATTATGGTCCTGAGCATAGCAATAATGTCATGATCTATTACTATACAAGGAAAGGTGGAACTAGCAAATGGGATAACACATGAGTTGAATAAAATGACAACGAAATATCATTCTACGATGGTGGTTTTGGTTCAGTAGATATACTAATCACGAGGAAACTATATAAGTCTCTCATGGTACTATTAAGCAAGCATTGAAAATCAGACTTTGGTCTTGGAATTAGAATTGCAAAATAAAAACTAGCATTTCGTTACAGGCTAGCATTCATCTACAAACGGAGGGGGAATGCAACGCATCTGTCAACTGCATGGTTCAGGCAGGGCAGGGTCTATGGGTCTCGTATCACGGCAAATCCATCTTGCGCCTGTACCACATAGTTTCAAGAAAACTTCTCCAACAATATGATATTAGTGTGGATTTGAATACATTTTACACTGGTCAGTAAGATTATCGCCTCCTGTCTAACGTGCCTCTTCATATTCTCTTTTAACCAGGAATAAAATAACTACATTAAGAATTAAGAAACTTCCGACCAAAATCATAATGTCATCATCTTCCTATTCCTTTTCTTCTCCCTCTTCTTTTGCCCCATTTTCTTCTTGCTTTAAAGCAATCTTGGCACATGATTGTAGTTGAAACGGCAAATACTCAATACACAGCAACTTCCAAGTTTCAAGAGATAAAACCGAACGACTTCTTTTGAGCTCCGTGGTTGATTCGATTTGCAACTGTGGAATCCAATGACGCGTGTTCCAACCAATCGCGGCTCTTAGTCGTCTTTTTTGGAAGCCTTGCCTGTTACTTGTGAATCTAAAATTAGAGACATTTGCAGAAAACACAAAAGTATTACTTGAATGTGGATACGCATGAAGAAAATATAACTGGTATTACAGTTCAGATAATAAAATTAAAGTGTGTTTAACGATGTACAAAAACAAGTCATGTAATTCTAAGGGATAAATATCAAGATACTGCTGAAATATTTATGGACACTGTATGTCACATAGAAGTAGTTAGTGGTACTGGCTCATATAATTCATTATTTTCAACACATTGAAATTTATAACTAATGTATACAGAAGAACTTTGAACGTATCAGAGATCGTAGAACGTACCATTTTTCTGTCGTCTTTCTAATTAAGGAAGTGGGCAACTGAAACCCAGTCATTGAGTTGTCACATGAATCGAACCATCCTCGGTCGTTTCCGACAAGGAAATACAAATCTAAGATGTAATTCTTCGCCAGTGAGAACTATATTCGGAACTTCTTTCGTTCACATGGAACACTATGTTGTAGGAAGGAGATAAAGTCACAGATCCGAACATTCTCGGCATTTACAGTCATAACATGTGGTGCACTTCGCAGAGACGAATCACCAAACACATTAAACTAATGTGTATTTCTATCACTTCTTCTGAGGTTATTCTACGACCTGACGGAAATGATGGAGCGATATTCCAGTCGTTTTTATATCTGTTGTAAACACACTCATGCTAAGAGCTCAGAGCCCTTGGATGCTCTTGATTACACACATTTCTAGATCTGATAATCATCATAGTTCGTACTCTTTATAAAGCCTTTCCCTCTGATGTTGAAAGAAAAGAAACAAATAATGCATATTAATATTGGTGATATCTCTGAGCTCTAGAATTGTATACAATGAAATCGGAAGAAAACCAAAACCTCACAATCGGTTCTGTGGTGTCTCTATATTATAATATTTTTCTCTTTCAGGTTCCTCAAAGTGTCACACGAAGTTTCAAGGGTCCTTAAATCACGAAATCATGTGTTTGATGAGTAGCCCTGGTTTGTTATGGGTTGGAACAAGCAGCGGAATGATACTTACCTACCCTCTCCCACTGAATCAGAACTCAGACCCTAAACTTATCCTTAGGCCAAACATATCTATGCATGGTTATAGCGGTAGTTCTACGTTTATTAGCATAGTGCATTCGGATTTGTTGCCTCGCACGCGTACACATCTCTTTTACCGGAATCGTCAAGTTCGTCACCATTTCAAGAATATGATGAAGTTTCATCTGGCAAGATAAAGGCTTCACTACACGCAATTCAGAAGCAGAGAAGTTCTGAAACAAGGATAGACGAAGACAATGCATATAATTCTTTGTTTGGAAATGCTGCTGGAAAGAGTGCAATTAAGAATAATCCACGTGTACGTCAAGATGATCCCGATATTAATCTCAGGGAAGATCAAAGTCAAATGGGAATATCAAAACTTGAAAAGTCATCGAATATAATCATGGACCCTCTAATAGTCCCTACGTCCACTAAAAACCAAGGGCAATCGTCATCTCTCGACGGTGCAGCCTTTGTTATCAATGACACTCCAGAGCATATAAAAGCAAAAGATATATCAATGCGACGATCAGATAGTGGGTATGGTTCTGCCAAATCCACAGTTTGCAGGAAGTTGTCGCCCACTTCAAGGCAGAACAGTCGAAATATAATCACAAAAGCTCCATCGGGCGGGCTTAGTAGACAATCTGCAATAAGAAAATCCCGTGGACAGAGCTTTGTATCGTCAACAAGACCAATATCAATGTCAGGGTCCTGGAAAATCGATAGTACAAATTCTACGTATATTGTTATTAGTGGAGGAGATGGTTATAAAGACTGGAAAAATCGACAGCCAAACTCGTACAGAAATGACGAGGCCCTGGTTTTGGCATGGATGGTCAAGATACAGGGTCCATCGTAATTTTACTTGTTATGATAATCACACGTTAGAAAGCGTTTCGGGTATTAACATGGTACTTAGAAAGAATGAATGGTAAATAAACTCTAGCCATGAGTACTATTCAAGTTTAAATTAATAATCGTTATCGTGCTAAAAGGTAGGTAATATCAACCAACAAGGAGAGGAAGCAATCTTACGCCGTTATTGCAGTACAATATAAAAATGGCTTATCTTTGTGAATCTTTCATCGTGTTAACACAACCGTTATTGTATTTTGATTCATTCAGTTTTTTTTGGTCATTTTTCACCAGAGTTTATATAATTCAAGAATTCCGTGACTGACATTTTAAAAGAGACCAATTATAAAGTCGGTGTAAAATATGTGCTTGAATATTTCAACGACAGGGTATTGGGTTTAATTTGGAGTGTAAAAAGACTCCATCACAGTGTGGGTAGGTTACTGATTACGATTAGCTCACGACAAAAGTTTAGGAAATTACGACTATAATGATAGTGTCAATTATAGAACTTAATTTAATCAACCATGTCGATAGTCAATATTTTATTCCTGAAACTGTTTAAACGATTACAACACGCACTAGGTTATTAAAAATAACAAAATACAATATATGGTCTTTTGACAAGTCTTTGCATTACACACTGAATATTTGTGCCATACTAATTCTGGAATACAGAAATGATGTAACTGATAATGACGATAATACCAATGATTTTCTGGTGTAGCGGAGAATTAATAAGATACGTGTAGAGTCGAAAAACAAATTATAATTTAAATTCCTATCGGTTTTATCCTGAATGAAAATGAAGTTAAAAATTATTAGCGAATATTCGTTTTATTATTACGACTTTATGTAAAATATAAAATTCAATTTAATTATCAATGTGATGAAATTAAACGTTAAGAGGAACTTTACGGTATTATTAGTTGAATCCAAAATAATCTTTTAAAAATTCTATTAAAGTCCAAAATAATGAAAAGTTCGGTATAAATTTCAGATCCACGAATATACTGGTACGCCAGCTATCTTGATGTGTCAAAATGGTATTGTCCAGAACCCCTTTGAATAATTCACAATAGTCCCAAGGTAATATTACAGTCCAATGATGACTTTTTATTTCCACTCAATAATCCAAACAATATTTCCTCTCAGATAACAGCTAAATACAACATAAAAATACGTCTGCAGACTGGATGTTACAACAAGAACACACGAAAAACAGAATGAAAAAAATGTCCTGTCCTAAAAACCTATGTATAGGCGAAAGGGTAAAACATGCATATTGTTATTACTGCTACGCGACAAATTGCAAATCTTGAACATCGTGAAAGAACTCAGATGATCTTGCCCGACCAATTGGAAATAACTTAATTCTTCGCAGATACCACCTCTCTGACCTGTCCAGTGGGTAATAAACGCAAACGTATCATCATGTTTAATGTTAACATTATTCTTAGTAATTGTAAACACATACGCAAGCATTTATTTATAGATCCAATGCAATCTTACGCTTTTAATATCTTAAAATATAACCTTTACACGTACGAAATTTAGCTACAGATAATCACTACAATTTACTGTCATGAATAAAATATTACAAATATTATATATATATATATATATATATATATATATATATATATATATACACACAACCATAGACCACTGTTTCTAAATAAATATTGAAAAATTGGCGTCTATGCCTCAATTGGTAAATTTATGAAGACAGGTATCTTAACGGGGATCTAGTGCATACATTTTCAAAGATTTTACTTTGCTGTCATTTTCTCAGTTTGATTCGAAAATGTAAAAATAAACACAGTTAAGCTTGTTTTCAATTTAATAAGGTTGAAAATCGCATTTAAAGACGGCCAAACGTCAACGTGTTAGGGTTTTCAGCATCTACAAATATAGCTTGATAGGGCTAATATGATCACGTGACAAATCTAAATAGTAATCTAAAGCTTCAACGGTGCTAGAGTGGATGTTGATGCTTTCAGATAATTTATATGGTAATAAAAGACTATGTACTGTTAACCCCAATGAGATGAAATAGTTTGATACATATTAGCTTACTCTCCTTGAAATAAAGCAGTTGTTATATGCAGGTCAGAGCAGTGAATGAAACAAGTAATTTGCTGTACAATGAAATGACATTATAGGCGGAAATATTATTTGAACAAGTCGAAATTCTTGACCCCTTTCCAAACATATGAGGGGAATTATCATAAGGTAAACGAAACGTACTTTAAAAGAACCAAGTATGTGATACCATGCTTAGATTGAAATAACAGCATATACAAATAGTAATCTGTAGGTTAATGTTGGTTGAGTGAATTTTATTTAGGTTCCATTAAGCTCAAAGACTGTTGGAATATTTAACCCCCAAACAAAATTTCTAGCCTTCATATAGTTTCAAAATAATTTTCGCTATAATCTGTGGAAAAAGAACATCTTACATCCAATTATATGAGTTGAAAATATTAAAAATCTGTAGGTAACAAAGAAAAACATATTTCTAGGTTGAAATAAATCCAAGTTGCCCACCTCCTCAACTGCCAAAATAATTGACAGGTCCCGTAGCCGACAGTTTCTTGTTCTATATTCATATTTCTTTCTATTTGCAAAGTTTGATTTAAATTGCCATAATAATTTTAAAAATATTAAAATTAGTTTCTACTTGACTGATTTAAAAAATGCTTGTTCGCTATGGAGGCTATACTAAATAACATCAACTAAAGCAAGTCGCACTGAACACTTCTCGAAAGCTTTACAACATTAAATGAAGTGGTTTTGAAGAAGCTGTGAAACTTGTTTCTCACCTGGCTGATATGGGGACATTGTTTCTCACCTGGCTGATATGGGGACCTTGTTTCTCACCTGGCTGATATGGAGACCAAGATATACATATATGTTTATAGATTTTTATATAATAAATAGTTCCTGTAATACTATGATACAAACGCTGCCAAAGTATCTTGAGGAAGATGTGAAAACATATTTTTCAGTTATGCGCAATGGAGTTTTAACGATTGTCAGGGAAGCTGTCAAAAATTGAACTCACTTAGTATACACCACGAATGTTTACACAGATATAGTTACCTCTTAAATGTCACAGTGTAGTTTCATCAGATTGTTATTGGAACAAACATTGTCACTTCATAAGTTCATGCAGGATCGATGATAAATAAATGATATATGATACTGTATGCGTCATGGCTCACTCTCTGTGAAACTCAGGTGGACAACTCATATTCTCAGCTTATTTCAGAGAATGCTCATCTTAAGAGTTCATGAGTAATAACATTTGTGTGATATTGAAAGTTATTTTAAGAATGAAATTATCCGAAGAAGCAGCATGTCTGCATAGCCATCCCTCTTATATATTATTACTCCAATATTGTTATGGCTGCACACAAAAGAAATTGATGAAAATTCCATAAAAAGTGGAGATGTTGCACATTCTCAAAGCACCCCTTATTTTATATTAGTTTCACATCGGTTGATGGTAAAAGCGTGTCGAAAATCCTTCTCAAAGCCTACAACTTTTAATCTTGAAGCAGGGTCCAAAATAATGATATGTGACACAAACTTGAGGTTTTAGGTGACAAGAGTACAACACAGTACATTATATGCCCATCTTATGTTTTTTTCCTACCAATGACCATCATCTTAGAGCTACAAACCTGCCATTTGCATCATAAAGTGTGGAACTAATAAAATTACGTCAAAATATTTGAAATAGTTATAGAGTGACAGCCTAGATAAGGAAGCAAGCTATTGACTTCCCTTGTGTTTGACCTTAACCTTTGGGACGGATGATACGACTATCGATACATGAGACGTTATCAAGTCTTATTTAAATGATACGACTATCATACATGAGACATTATGAAGTCTTATTTAAATTGTTCCTAGCTGTGACCTTAAGCTTGCGAATGAAGCCAAGAATACGATATCGCTATTTAAGAATATGATATCGCTATTTAAGAATATGATATCGCTATTTAAGATATATAACAGGTTCAAATTTTATTAAAATATCTTTAGTAGTCTAGTCCAGAAAATGCACAAAATCACAAAATTGCAAGTTTGCCTTGACTTTCTGTGAACTTAAATTAGCAGCGGTTAGGCTGTATATCGTAGGTGATACACCATCTCGTTATGATATATACATGGACATAGCTGTAATAAAGTTATGAGCTAGACAACCAAATGTTACCTGACGGATGGAAATGCCAATTTGTTAACATGATATGCCTAATTTAAGACGGTTGTAAAAAAATATCACAAGTCCTATCATATTTTAAAGTGACACCATATGTATTCTTGACCTTGACCTTGAGAAATGACAAAGCTATATCAACTACACAATACAAAAATGTAAAATAATTAAGCAAGTGTTTCTGCCGAAATCATTTTTGATCGGTCTTTCCTTTCTATCTCACTTCCGTCTAAAGCTGGCCCATTAGTAATCAAAGACTCAAAAGCCATTTTGGACCATCCTTGATCCCTTTGTTATTTCCAACACCTAAACAACCATCACACATTAGGCCTAAACTCTTCGGATTATAACATTACGACAATCGACTAACACCTTGTTATGTGCAACAGTTGGCTGTCATCCAATAACTCAGTCACGCATCACTGCACCGGTTGCAACGACTGCTGGAACAGTTCCGTTCCCCGTAAGAAAGTTTCTGGCTAGTTTCGGTAATGTGTGGATAGAACGCGTAAAACAAAAACGTTTCTTCTTTTCAATAATTTTTTAAAATCTGTTATTTTCAAAAAACAAAAAACTGAATTCAACTATAAAACACTATATGGCCTTACAAAACTCATTTTTGTCGTACCGGTGGTAGAACCATACGCATGTTAAAGCCAAGTATGCACTAGACAATCTGTTTCCCAATCCATGGTCACATAGTTCGCTTTGTACAGAAAGTTGACAGCTTTCGACAGAAGTACGATCTTCATAAGGCTAAAGGATATAAGTCGGGATAAATATCAATGATTTACTAGTCTTTCAACAACTTGAAAATAAATTCCGCATTTCTTTAGCGCGATCGAAGCTTTCTCAGGGAAATTAGATTTTGTTTCGACAAGCCAGGAGGACACTTCACTTACAATACAGGAGTGGCCTGATCTTAAATTAGATGGGCCCGAGGCGTGGGTCTATTAGTCTTTTAATACCTCAGTGGCAAATGGGTTTGAATTTCAATCGTCCACTACATCGCTCACATATCAGCACTCCATTTCCATCTTTAATAATATTTTTCACCCACGAAAATACACGTTTCTACTCCTCCTTAAATGTTCTAACATCTTTAGGGGATTTGTCTCTTTCCCTTCAGAATTTACATAAACGTTCTTCTGTTTCTTTGGAGTCTGACGGTCAGAAAATTCATCACTGGCAGGTCGTGTGTGAGACTGAGATAGAAGAGAAAATATGTTTGTTTGATCCGTTGTCATTTAAAAGTTTAGATGTCTTGGCATAGTGTCCCAATGATGCAGAAATTAAAACAATCCGAGGTTTCAAATTTGCACCGATTGAAGCGAATCAATTCCAAATAAAGCTTTAAGTTTGTCCACTTACCTTTGCCGCCTGGCTTCGCGAACTGCCTTTTGTTCCACAGTTTTGTCTAATTTATTATAATTGATGGGTAAACAAACAAACGCCGATACTTGATCAAACAAGGGTAACCAATTAAAGTTAAAATATTTTCCCACTTCGTATATCATAAACGTCATGACCTGTTCTCTCCTCCCAGTTCATACTGATTCTTATAGGTGCGATATTATTGGTCGATATGGTATAAACGGTTTTTGAGCAATGTCAATCACTTTCACATACAGTAATTTTGTTATGGACAGTTCGATATGAGTAGTAAATTAAACCAGAGGCGAATATAGGGTAATTGAAAGTGATACTCCAGCGCAAATATGCATGCGTCATATAAACGCACAGGCTGCACTTTCTACGCGTCAAACAAGGGTTACTTTAAAAAGTCCAAGCGTCAAAACCCGAGGGTAAGCGTCTATTTAGATTTCTTTCACAGGTGTGTTGAAAAATGAAAGGTATATTCTTCGAACGATTAACCACCAGAGGATTTCGTTCAAAGTGTGATTGGTGTTTCGAAAATGTAGCCTCCACAGGCTGTGTTAGTGATCTGTTGGTTACGTGATTATTATAGACTACCAATACATTCTTATTGCTTGGCAAACAATTAAGTGGACAAAAATACGTGTTATCAAATCATTCTCAAACGTCGGATTCTCAAATATTCTGATGCATGTCTCCGATTTCTAGGTGACCGTAAATAGATGATAATTGTATGTGGACAAAATAATAGTATATCTATCTATCTATCTATCTATCTATCTATCTATCTATCTAATTTGGTCTGGATTATATTTTGTCAAAGTGCAACTTCGACTCATGACAATTCACCCCTTACGTACGGATTTAATTGGCAAATACCACATCTTAGAGTACCGTGTTTAGGCTCTCACTCTTGAGTTATTTCACACTAAATTAATTAAAAAGATAACTCTGCTTAAAATGTCACTTGTCGAATTGGACAAGCATCTCAAGAAATTTACCTATTCTACGTCACCACAAATAAATACAAGCGGACGAGTGGACGTTTTGAGCTTTAAGCCATATGAATATTCTAATGAAATACGATTTAGGTAATAAGTCATACCAATTGTTCAGTGTCAATAAAACTGGCAGGCCCGTGACTAAATCGATCCCTGCCATTTGTTTAATTGGTAGTTGTCACTGGACCTCACTTTTACCCTTCCTGAAATGAACACTGCAAGCATTCAGGTAAGATTTGCAATAACTAAGAAACTGTGCAGCGGCTTACAAACTTCAAATAGTGTTTTCTTTTTTACAAAAACTTGTAATGTCATGCACAAAAGGATCCGTTGAGAATCATGTTTTTTTTTACAAACGGTAAATCATGTAGTTTAAGTAAATTTGTGTCAGCGTTATTAGAAAAGATAATCCTGATGTGTAATGTCCGACGTAACCAATTGATTGGAACGGTTAGGTTATCCATCTCAGACACGTAAACGTTCATTTTGCATGGTTATTAATTTTGTAAACATTTACAGGCAGTAAATGAGCAGCAGGCAGGACGAATCCTACAAAATTTTCAATTAGAGATTACGCCGAAGACTAAAGCTTCCAACACAAACGAAAATACAAACGTCAATAACGTGAAAACCGAAATCTTTAACCGACCCCAAAATTTTCCTATTTGGGTTAGCTTATTTTTGTTACTTTATTATTTTACTTTTGTGTTTTCGTCGTTATGGTGTGTTTTGTTTACTAACGCGCTCACTCAGTCGATGTCGTCGCCCTCCCTGCTGCTGTGTCTTTCAGTCAAAATTTTTATCGAGACCTACATGATATCTCAAACGAGGATCATGTAAATTTATCGCGATAAATCCGTGTCGGATAACTTGCGCTTTTGAGAAGAAAGTTTTGAACTTAATCATGTCCATTTCCCCTGTACATCAAGTCTGATGAATGTTTCGCAGAGTATGTGTGTGTATCGACTCCATTAAACACAACTAAAAGATTACAATTGTCTCTGATCACTTTAGGTATTTGTGTATATCGCTGAGTAACATAAATTAAATCTGTATTTTTGTGTCTGCCTCTGGAAAATATTCGAGCTGGATTTGATTGTTTGTCCAGCATCACATCATCATAAACTACGCGATTATTAATACGTCCATCGAGATCATCCACAGATGGAGCTACATCAATATCGGTGATAAAATCAACAATATCATTATCATCTTCATCTTCATCCAACGACTTCGCTTCTTCATTAAAATCTTTAAGCACACCGTAGCATCGCTGATCATCTACAGATGGTGCCACTAAATACAACTTATCCCACTTGAGCCACCTCATTATCAGATTAAGCAACAACTGCGTCTACCAGACCCAGATGGACCTATAATAATTGCTGTGATAGAATTTGGTAACATTGCATGATGCTTGATTGGCTCTTGCTTTCGTGTAGCTGAGAAGTCAATGACATCCATGTTGTACAGATATAATAAATAATATGAATTTATATTGTGTTCGATGCAGAACATCCACCCCCACCAGTGGATTAACAACAATAACGAAAAAAAAAAAATAAAAAAAAATAAAAAAAAATAAAAAATAAAAAGCTTGCGCTTACAGGCAAGTGTGTAAAATGTGGTACAAGCAAATACAGATTTATTTTGTCCTCGTACGAAGATAGGTGGTGATATCGCTGCTTCACTGGGTAAATTACCAGGAACTCCATGGGCTAAATACCCAGGAGAAAAACATCTTACTGGATATAATTATTGTGGTCCTGGGACCCGACAATTATTGTGGTCCTGGGACCCGACAATTATTGTGGTCCTGGGACCCGACTTGATCCTACTTGACGAACGAGACCAACCAAGACCTGGAGAGTATCCAATAAATGCAATTGATCAACCATGTCACATTCATGATGTCGCGTATAAAAATCCGGATTTACAACGACATGTTGCAGACGTGAAGTTGATGCACACGTTAAAATCTTTAAAAAAATAAATCTCTCAGAGAATCATTAGCTAAATGGCTGGTAAGACCCGCGATAAAAGGTAAATTAGTGCAAGGGGCCAGTAATTAATCATAGATAACTATTATAATGGAATCGATTTATTATAGCCCAAGATGATATTGGAGGGGTAGAGAAGCGATTAGTAAACTTGCTGATGCAACAGGTGTTACACGTTCTGTTGCAGCAAATTGGTTAGCACGACAGGCAATATGGCAATTTATCTACCACCACCTAAAACAATTCAGTATGCACATTATAATGTCAGCACTCCTAATGAAATTCATCAGGCAGACATTTTGTTTTTACCTCATGATCCTATTAAAACTGGTAGACGTCAATCACGCACATACAAATACGCGTTAACTGTCGTTGACGTTGCAAGTAGATATAATGAAGCAGAACCACTATCAATAAAAACAGCAACTGAAGATGCATCTGCTTTTGAACGAATTTATCAACGAGGACCTTTGCGATGGCCACAGCTACTACAGGTTGATCCTGGCAAAGAATTTCTTGGTGCAGTATCATTTCTGATGAAAAAACATAATGTCAAAATCAGACGAGGACACACCGCAATTCATCGCGATCAGGCAATCGTTGAACGATTTAATCGAACGCTTGCTGAGCGGTTATTTGGATATCAGTATGCAAAGGAAATATCCACTGATCTTAAGTCTGTGGACAATGGATCTCGTGAATGGGTTGCAAGACTACCAAGTGTAATAGCTGCGTTAAATAATGAAATTACTCGTGCAACGTCCATCAAACCCATCAGCACGATCACAAAAAAAAATATAACAATACAACGACGTGACTCTTCCTCAAAACAACCAGTATTAGGTAATGTGACTGTAAGATATTTATATGAACCCGGTGAACTTGAAGGGGGTAAAAAAAGAGCAACTGATCCTATGTGGAGTGTGACCATACATAAAATTTTCAGCGTGGTAAGATCCACAGGCAGACCTGCAATCTACAGACTAGATTCAACTGCTCCTCAGCGTGAATTTGTACGCGAACAGTTACAAGTAATTCCTGAAGATACACAATTACCACCGCCTTCACTTCTGCAAAAGCAGAACACTAGAACCCCTACGTCGATTACACTCAAGACAGGTCAATGTCACATTTTCACGTGTGTGACCGAGATTACTATTAATTCTATTCACGGTGAATTGTTTTGGATTATTATTCGAATTTTCCAACATCATTACTGTATTACAGCTCGCACAATGATTAATCTGTTGTTGTTTAAGTGTCATGATAAAATCAACATCGAGATCAAAATCACGTTTATTTTTTGTGTCAGATTGCTGATAATCAATTAATTTTTCTTGGCAACATGTTTAATGTTTATATCAGTTATTTCCTCGGTCAACACGCGATCTACTAGAATTCTCTTCAGCTGAGATATTTTTCTGACTCTCGACACCGCTAGATAAATTAAATTTGACCATTCGATCCGATCATCGACGATCCAGATATTTGTATCAGAAATAGTTAATCCCTGTGTCAAATGAATCCTTATAGCGTAACCTAACGTCCATGGTGACTTATCCATCTTCAACGCATTTTCAACTGCGCTAACATCAACAGCAACAATATCATTAAGCGCAAGGTTTTGTTTCTCATTCGTTCCTGGAATATCGACCTTAATATTTTGTTTTCGTGTATCTGCTGGGCGATAACTAAGCGGCACTGGCAAATCCGAAAATCTTTCCTTGTGGAACAGAAATAATTTCTCATGAAGTGTATCATGAATTATCTTCTGACTTGCGACTATCAAATCAGTGGGCTTCCATAAATTCCAAAAATCATTCATCGGAGTTTCTGAAATTATTTGACGCATTGTCTTACACTGATTTCTATCTGGCTGCAGTCTGATCAATCTTTAAAATTTCTTCAGCGCTTCATCAATAGCTTTATGATTATAAGTTATTTCCTCATAATAATCTACGAATTTTTTCAGCCATTCGTGTGGAGATGATCCAACAAAAGGTGGTGGTTGAAGATGATCACCACACATGATAATCTCAGTATTTCTCGTTAACAGCCAATCGACAAATATTTTTAATATCTCCATCGATACCGTACAGATCTCATCCCAAATAATAATCTTAGGAATATGTCTCTCACCCATTCGCTCAGGAGCCCACGCATCTCCCGTCCATCGAAAGAAACTGTGATATGTACACGAATTTTCTCCACGTTCGTTCATTTTTCGTGCAAGTCTATGTGTGGGTGTCAAAACAATCATAACGGCGGATTTATTTAATCGTCGAAATAATTTAATCGCACGTGTTGTTTTACCTGAGCCACCGCACCCGTTGAGATAAACAGTCTTATGACGGGTTACAGGATCAAACACATATGAAACCGATGATAATTCCGATAAACGATTATTTTTAGAAAATATATCCTCTGGTCTGTAATCGGGAGATACAGAATAATCAAGAATTTGTTCTCGTTTTATTCTCCACGATCCCCAATCAGCGTCATTGGAAAGTTTTAACTGTTTCAGTGATTCTGTGCATTTTTTATTGATATAAAATGAATCTGTTGCGACTCTAACCTCGGTATCAGAAAATCTGTTTATCATCGATAATAAATTTATCGAAACGTACGCAAGCTTCGAAGATCTTAAATGAGTAAACTGCGGTGATTCACCATCAATGTAGATCACGATTGTACCTAATTTAGTTCCATCAGATAAATAAAATTTTCTCGGCTTATAAAATGTTTCTTTCGGTTGCATCGGCAATTATAAAATCGAGTTCAGCATCATCGATGACTAGTCTACAACAATGTCGTTTGTGATCATACGATCCACCTTGGGTAAATTTACCAATTTTTTTTCTCCCAAGATCCTTTGCGAGTTTATTTTCATAATCAGTTATATCAAGATTTTCATCATTAGAGTATTTCTTCAGCTGTGGTAACCAAACTTGTTTCTGCGGACGATATGACATAATTGCTTCAATGAATGTCGATGACACCAAAATTCCCGAATCAATCATATATCTAACTAAAAATATTGGAACCCATCATTTTTCTGCAAAATATCTCCCAAACCAAACATAAACAACCGGATGGAGATTCCGTGCTAACTCGAATGATTCAATACAGGCAAATCCGGTCAGGTCAAACTGTAGTAAAGGTCCATTTATCGCAACTCTGGTCATCTCGTGTGTTGGATTTCCAAATATTTTGAAATACTCAGAACATTCTCCGTATCCAAGAAAACTTCCGGGATAACATGCAACCATATCAACCGATATAACATTTTTATAATCGTATTTAGTATTCCATAATCCGCCATGTCCGTATTCCATGCAGTTTAGCTGCACGTCTTCAAGATATTCCAATCGTGTTGGTTTCCATGAATTTTTCTTCTGAGCAGCATGTGCAGCAACTGACGGAATGGTAAAGCAATTACTGAGTAATCATTCGACAGTGATTTCACCACCGATGACATGGTCATCGTTCGCGTATTTCAGTGCAAGATTTTTCATTTCGTCGTGGAGATATTCTGTACGATAAATATCCCCATTAGGCCGTACAAAGTGATCATAGTTCACAGATTCTGAACTCTGAAACAACCACACGGATACAGGGTCACTCTTACTGATATTTCTGTTAAAATCAAAGATATCAAAGCTATTGAATTTAACAGTTCGATTTTGTGGAAATATTGTTATATCCGAAGTCTACGCGTGTGCGTTATGATCAATAATTTTTATCGAAGTTCCATTTCTTTTATATTTTGATTCGTATAAAATCTCTCCGGTTAATGTGTTCACTCTTATTGGAAATCTTTATTTTTTTTCCAGTTCAGCAACATCTTTGATAGACGCTCGGGTATCTTTTACTGTTTCTGTCCACTCAATCATTTTTTTTACGTCTTAGATCCGTTAAACCGTTTCCTCCATTTCGCGTTTCTGAAATGTTCTGTAACTCGCTCAGCAACACAATTCAAGCGAGAAATTTTCATTGGTAGAAGTTTATCGACGTTAGGTTTATCATTCAGTGGATATTGCACATAAACAACTGCCATTACATTATATCCTCGTTCATAATAAGGTCTATCAATTCCAGTCAGTATTGCTGGTTTTGAATTTGTATTTTTCGTTACAATACCTTCACTATGACCCTGACGAGACACGCGAACAGGATCACGTTTGTCACGGATAATCTATGTGTCGTCGTCTGTTGTTATGAAAAATTTTATTTGAAAAATATATTTTCGTGCAGTGTCGAGATAATTAATAATTGTCGCGGCTCGTTTATCATTCATTGTAGCATCGACAACGCCATCGACCACACATGAGCTGCACCATCATCGCAAAATTCTCTCTTGGCTTCAATGATACAACTGATTTAAGTTTTATTTGTTAAATCAACCAAAGCTCACCTTGGTAATTGAGGGGTTATTCTGTCGAGATCGAACCTGGCATTAGAGGGCTTAATCGCAGATAATCTCATAAATTCCTCCATATGATAATTAAGCCAAATATATGTCTAAATTGAAGATTAATTATGTATATATAATGATTGAAGCAAATAATAAATGCAAGTGGCCCATGATCGGTTATGCAATTCCTTGTAACAAAACTTGCGTAAATGAATTCTGTAGTTATCACATGCAAAGCGTTCGACGAGGGAGTCTAGAACCAAAACCGTGCTTGAAATGTGGTGTTGGGGTCAGAGGAGAAACACAGTTGTGTGTGCATTATGGTGGAATATAATACAGAGAGCTGAAACGATATTATGATAAAAAATAATTCCGATGGAGTCGAATCTCCTATTAAAAACGCCGAAGACTATCTCGCCTGATTTTCAAAATATTGATTTAGAAAAATAATATTATTATATATATGAAGCAAAATGAATATGTAACACACCCCATCATCAAGAATTATGAAGCATCTCGAGATGGTATAATCAGGAACCGTCGATTAAAAAAAAAAACGGCTTTACGATCGATCATATTGATTCAGATCAGAAAAATAATTCTTGAAATAATTTACAAGCTGTTACACAAAGTCAGAATTGCAAACTTGGTGAAACTGGTTTGCACAAAATGGTTGGAAAGAGTGTTGTTAAGTCCTTGCATATGGATAATGGCAAAGAAATAATATTTCAATCAATGAGTGCAGCTGCTTAATATTTTGATATTCACCCGAATTCAGTACAACGTGTCGCAGATAAAATATACAAATCGACATATTAAAAAAAAATATAACCAAAAATAACATTTCAGTGTCTCCCTATTGTATTAGATGCAGACACTAACAAACCCGAATTTATTTAAACTCGATTTTGGATTTTGTTATGGTTGTATGCAAAAACTTTCCGGATGAAAGGAGAAAATTCCGTCAAGCAATGTTTTATTCGCAGAGTAATTCAACAGTAGTCTCTCTAGTATTTTTTTAATATAAATTATGTTTATATATAAATAATTATATTATTTTGCTGGTTATTTGTGTTTTTCAATAAAACATTATCTTTGTTTTTCTGACTTTGTGAGGATTCTTGCCCTTTCCTTATTTTATCTCGGATAATAGTTAAGAAAAAAGAGAAAAACTAACAGAGTCTCTAAGTGAGCAATTTTTGGATTTCAAAATATCAGATAAAAAGACGTCCAGATGTAATTTAAGCAACTGAAGTGGGGAAGGGTTCCATATAAAAGGCATTCTCTCTGAATCTCAGCCAGAACGAAAAAATATTTCTGAAGAAATATTTATTCCTGAATCAGAATCAAAATAAAAAAAATTTCTGAATCTGAATAGAAAAATAAATGAGAATCTGAATAAAATAAACAAAAAAATACACAGTAGCGTGATGTAATCAGATTCAGATTTATTTTTATTCTGATTCAGATTCAGATTTATTTTTTATTTTTTCTTCTGATTCAGATCCAGATTTATTCTGATTTCTGATTCAGATTTGTTTTTTATTTTTATTCTGATTCAGATTCTTTTTATTCTGCTTCTGATTTGGAAATGTTTTTATTTTAAACAAATATTTATTATATAATGAATTCTGAAAATATTCATGCAATTATTTCTGAGATTAAAAAAATAAATTACGAGGATATAGAATTTTCAGAACAATTGGACCCAGATAAAATCATAAATGATTTTGAAGCGCTACAGGAACGGAAATATGATGGAAGATATATACTAGCAGCCGAGTACAGATTCATTAAGTTATTTCAACAGGCCATGAAACAATCTCTACTTTATGTCGATGATAAGGATGTTCAAAAATTTGTTTCACTCGCAAACGCGATTGAGAAAGTTAGATCAGAGTTATGACGTGAATACGAAAGAAGAAAGATTATGAGTTCACGTGTGCGACAGCTGAAGAAATTTATGTGAGATTGTAAACTCAGTGACAAGGTCGCTACTGACGAGGTCACTGGGCGTGAAAGCGCTGTCACCAGTGACTGTGGTAGCGAAAAGTTATATACTTAAATTTACCTGTGTATTTGTAAGAGCTCCGGTAGTCGTGGGGTTAAGGCGTTCGCGTACGGATACACTAGTGGAAACTCTTCACATGTTCGAGTCTCGAAAAATGTGATAGACATATAGTCTTACATTCGGCGACAGATCTAGTTCCTGAGCTTGGTTCTGAATTCGTAAACACTAAGTGAAAATGATTGGTCATTACCAAGGTCATGTTCAGCCCACGTGTTAGCTCTGTTGTAAACAGCTTTTATTAAAATTCATTTCCAGTGTGGGGATCAATGATTCTTAGTTAGAGCTATTCTAGCCTAAGTGATCATTGACTGTAGTGAGTGACCATGTGACCCATCACGCAGGTCTGAAATGGGTTTTGTAGTTGGATTTAATTCTCATTCTCAGTGTTTCTGAGTCAGTTGTAAATAATACCTTGAGGCTGAAAGGTATTCTTGTTGTTGCCATTTGAATTGATTTTTTTTTTTTTTTTTTTTTTTTTTTTTTTTTTTTTTTTTTTTTTTTTTAAAACCAAATAATTTATTCCTCCTGGAAAATACTCTTCTTCATCGTAATTTTTGGATAAAGACATTTACAAAAATTATTCGGAATTCTAAAGTCGGAATTATATTTTTTTGACTCAACAAGGAACTGTTGACACATCAGCCCAAAACAGGTTATAGATGACGTCATCCCTTCCATATTGGAATTTCATCGAGATTCGAACTTGGATTCAATTAGAACTGTTTAGTGATAGGACTTATATTTTTAAATTCTACGATTAAGTTTTGGATTATATTCACAAACCGTAAGTCCTTTTTGATAGTTTTATATTGTTTTCTAGGGAAATAAATTATTTTGTTAAATTTACAAAGCTTGTTGACTTCACTCTTTTTCTTTTTACTTTGTACGAGCCTAGTCACGTAACGAAAGAAAACTGAGGTCTCGTCCTTGGGATATATGAATTTTGGCTAAAATATTTCAGAAAAATGTTTTTTGAAATTTAAACTCCCCTAGTTTTCAGAATATTTTAAATCCCAAGTACTATTCCATATTTTATTTGAAATTTTTAGTGGAATCAACAGGCTTTTTTTTCATAATATCATCAAAAGTAGAGAATCTTTTGAATTTTTCCCAGAAGTGGTTGGAAATTTTAAAAATGGAAGTCCGGCTAAAAACGTTGGAATTAGAGATAAGACAGGTTCAGTTTCAGATAGAAAAGATATAAATGGAAAGAGAAAGGGAAGTAAGACAGATGCAATTTGAGAAAGAAAAAGCAGATAGGATAATGCAAATGCAAATGCAAAGAGAAAATGGATAAAGGGAATTTCAAACTCGGTTAAAAGAATTAGAGCTGGCAAAAGAAAAACACTCCCCTACTTTTGATGTTTTCAAAGATATAGTTATATAAGTTAGTACCCCCTTTACTGGAAAAAGAAGTAGACAGCTATTTTCTTTATTTTGAAAAAATTGCTGAAAATTTGAAGTGACCAAGGGGGTACTCGACTTTATTATTACAATGTGTACTTACTGATAGAGCACGTGATATTTACATTTTACTGTTACTACAGCAAAGTTCTGACTATGATGTGGTTAAAGACTGTATCTTAAAGGGTTTTGCGTTAGTTCCTGAGGCTTATCGGCAAAAATTCAGTAGTTCTAGAAAATCAACTGACCATAAGTATGTCGAATTTGCAAGAGAAAAAGCACAACAATTTGATAGGTGGTGCTCCTCTAGAAAGGTTAACAAAGATTAATAAAAGTCTCAGACAACTCATGCTGGTTGAAGAGTTTAGGAACTGTATCCATAGTGACGATAGGATGTGTCTTTATGAGCAGAAGATCGAGACCATGGAAAATGCTGCTCGTGCTGCTGACGAGTACTCATTAGCTAATAAAGTTCCTGTTGTAAGCAAGTCATTCACTCAGCAGTCTACTGGTAAAAAGGTATTTCAGCCTAAAATGACTCCTTCTAAAACTCAGTCTGGCACACCATTTTAGAATCAAGCTTATGATAAGCTTGATTCAAAATCTTTGTCTCTTCCTATTGTACCTATTGCAAGAGAAAGGACACGTTATTTCTGATTGCTTCAAATTAAAATATAAGCATCATAATCAAGATAGACCTATCCCAAATGCTCTTATTTCTAAGAGGTCAAGGTCATGGTCATGTATTAAAAGGAATACATTCGTTGGGTATCAAAAACCTCAGTCTGATTTTATTATGGAGAATTATGCACCGTTCATATGAAAGGATTCTATATCACTCTTGGGTGATTTGGCCAATCCTATCCCTATTAAAATTTTAAGGGAAACAGGAGCTTCTCGGAGTCTTTTATTATCAGGTACTTTGTCGTTTTCTGAGAAGTCTTCTTCCAATGAGAGTGCTCTCATTCAGGGAGTGGAGTGCGGCTTTGTTAATGCTCCTCTCCATTCTGTTAATTTGTCATCAGACTTAGTTTCAGGACCTGTGACAGTCGCTATAGTGTATACTTTACCCCTTGAGGGCATACATTTGTTACTAGGCAACGACCTAGCTTGAGACAAGGTTGTGGTTAATCCACTTGTAACTGACAAGCCTTGTTTGGATCAGAAAATTGATCCTATTGAAAAAGAATACCCTGATTTATACCCAGCTTGTGCAGTTACTAGAGCTATGGGAAAGAAAGCTCTTGAGAAAGATTTTGATAAGGAAAGTATTCCTTTAGCTGACATATGTATTGGTCAGGCTTTTGATGGGGTCACTTTCACTCCTTGTTTGCATCAATCAAAAGGTATTGATCACAGTGATCCTCTTGTAACTACTCATTCTCTTTGTTCTAATCAGGGCAACAAACGACAATCACTTGTCGTCGAACAGGAAAATGATCCTGAGATCTCATGTCTGTTTCAGAGGCCCATTAGTGAAACTTAAGCCACTGAAGTACCTGTCTGTTATTTCATTAAAAATGGAATTCTTATGAGAAAATGGAGACCTCCCGAGATACCTGCTGGTGACGAGTGGTCAATGAACTATCAGATTGTAGTTCCAAAATCTTACAGACAGGAAATACTTACTTTGGCCCATGAAACTCCTCTGTCTGGTCGTTTCGGGATAAAAAAAACTTGTCACAAAATCTTACTCACTTTTATTGGCCAAAAATCAAAAGTGATGTTTGTAAATTCTGTAGATCATGTCATACTTGTCGAATGGTAGAAAAACCCAATCAGAAGACACGTAAGGCTCATCTGCAACCTATTCCTGCATTTGACGAACCATTTAGCAGAATTATGGTTGGCCTCTTACCTAAGACCAAGTCAGGCAACCAATATTTGTTGACCATTATGTGAGCGTCAACAAGATTCCCAGAGGCAATTCCTTTGAGGAATATTAAAACCAAAACCTTAGTAGAAGCTTTGATAAAGTTTGTTTTACTTAATCTGGCCTTCCCAAATCCGTTCAATCAGGTCAAAGGTCAAATTTTCTGTCTGGAATTTTCCAGCTTGTTAAGCTTGAATTTGGCACTCAGCAATTCAAGTCAAAAGTGAAACTATGGTTACACAAAACTTTAATCGAGACATCATTTGAGTCCTGTAATAGAGTTCATTCTCTCTTGCTCATTCTTCATAATTTTCTTCAAATTAGATTTTACGGCCCTTACAAAGTAAAGAAGAAAATGAATAAATTAAATTATAGTCTTAGTACTCTGATGTAAATAAATTAATGGTGTACCAGTATATTGAAAGAGATAGCCAAGTAAGTCATACAATTAATTTTTGTTGTACCTGTTCCACAAACTGATTTTTTAAGTGAAGAAATTCAATTCCACACTGTTGATCTTGGAGCAACAAATCTTCGGAATTCGGAAACTATGACAAATCTGGACCAGAAACTTTTACATTTGCAACAACAAGAAAAGAATGAACGTAAACAGCTATTATTCGAATATGAGCACTTGTTTCCGGATATTCCTACGAGGAGAAACAAAATTTTTCATGACGTTGAAATTGTAGATTCAGAACCTGTGAAACAACACCCATACAGGATGAACCCTCTCAAACAGGAATAATGGAAAAAGGAAATTCAGTAATTGCTGAAGAACGATTTCATAGAGCCCAATAAAAGTGATTGTTGTTCCGAAACAGGATAAAACTTTCCGTATGTGCACTGATTATAGGAAGGTGAACAGTGTGACATAAACAGATTCATTTCCATTACCAAGCAGCGATGATTGTATTCAAAAAATTGGAAATGCCAAGTATGTCACCAAATTTGACCTTCTGAAAGGATTTTGGGCAATTCCACTAACGGAAAGAGCGAAAGAAATATCGGCATTTGTGACTCCAGATGGACTCTATCAATACAAAGTAATGCTGTTCGGGATGAAGGGTTCCCCAAGTACTTTTCAGTGCTTGATGAATATGATTACCTCTGGTCTAGATAATTGTGATGCTTACATCAATGATGTCATCATCTACAACGACACCTGGAAAGAACATCTAGCCACGATTCGAAAATTCTTTGAAAGACTCACTGATGCAAATTTGAGAATCAGTTTATCTAAAAGTGAGTTTTGCCGTGCTTGTGTAACTTTTCTAGGACATATTGTGGGACATGGTCAAGTTAAACTTACAGATACGAAAGTTAAGACTATCTCTGATTTCCCTGTGCCTGTTAGTAAAAAGCAACTGATGCGATTTTTGGGTATGGCCGGATACTATCGAAAGTTTTGCTCCAATTTTTCTAACATTGCTGAACCATTGACAAATTTGTTAAGTAAGAAAAAGAAGTTTCTTTGGACTGAAAAACGTCAGGAAGCTTTTGATAGATTAAAAGCCATACTCAAAAGTGCGCCGGTTCTTACAGCTCCAAATTTCAATCAGGCTTTTAAAGTATCTGTGGATGCAAGTGATGTTGGAGTTGGAGCAGTATTGATTGAAGAAGATTGAAATGGTATTGATCACCCAGTGTTCTATTTCTCTAAGAAATTAAAAAAGCACCAAAGAAATTTACTCAGCAATCGAGAAGGAATGTTTGGCTTTAATATTGGCATAGCAGCATTTTGAAGTTTACATTAGTTCAGCTCCTTCTCCGGTTGTTGTGTTTAGTGATCATAACCCCCTTACTTTCTCCGACAAGATGAAAACTAAAAATCAAAGATTATTAAGGTAGAGTTTGTTTTTGCAAGAATATAATTTTAACATCAGGCTCATCAAAGGATAGGAGAATTTGATTGCAGATGCACTTTCCCGTATATAGAAATATTATTTCATGTACACTTTATATAATTCATAAGAATTTTCTTATGTAATTTTATTTTAGCTTATATATAATTTACATATGATTAAAAGAAAGCTTTATTATATAAATCGTTCTTTTTCTTTATTGGGGAAGTGTTACGTATATGTAATTAAAATGCTTGTGTGTTAGTTTTAAAATTCTTTTTTATTTTAATTTTGTTTCATTATATTTTATTGGAATGATTATTTTCACGGGATTCGATATTTTTTTCAAGTAAATTCTGTTTATTTAGAACATTAAACCTATTTAAAAAGCATCATTTTTAGCTCACTCTGGCACACAGTTTTTGTAAACATCGAGTGATAACGATTGGCTATTTCCAAGGTCATTTCGGCCCGCGTGTTAACTGGATTGTAAACAGCCTTTCTATTTTATATATTTTCAGTGAAAATTTCGGTTCTTAGATAGGGCTATTCTTGCATACGTGATAAATGGCATTTTATTTGATTGCGATGTTCAAATTAGTAAATCACGTAACCTATCACGTGGAATACCATGAGATGTAAAATCAAGGCTTGAAACAGCTATTTTTCTACTAGACTGGGTGAGAGTCGTTCTTAACACCTTGAGGAAAGACGATGTTTCTAACTGTTGTTGTAAGTTTGAATTTCATTTGTTTTTGGAATTTAATAATTTGTTCTCTAGGAAACTAAGCAAGTGTACTTTTTATAAAAAGTTCTGGGAGAAAGAAATTCAGTGGAAATTTATTCTGGAGTTATACGGAAACATAAACTGTGATTCAACGGAGGATCTGTTACCACCAGTACAACGGTCTCATCTGACGTGATCGCCTCCATATTGGAATTTCATCGAGATTCGAACCTGGATTTTTATTAGAACTGTTTAGCGATAGGACTTGTATTTTTCAATCTTAGCATTAAATTTTGGATTATATTTACAAACCGTAAGTATTATTTCCAATGTTTACATTGTTTTCTAGGGAAATAAATTATTTTGTTAAAATATAAAAAGCTTGTTGACTTCACTCTTTTCTCTTGTTATGTTTGTACGAGCCTTCACGTAAGAGAGTATAACAGCTATTGCTCTGTATTCAGCAATAGCTCCTCTTGCCACACGAGCTCGAAAGTGTATATGAACGAAAGATTGCCTAACTAAATCCAAATGTTCCAGGGAAAAATAATAGATCGGATACAGCGTTGTAAAGTCTAGTTGTGATATTTGCAGACCAGAATCAATATTTTTATCACGTCCCATGAAAGTTATCAGACGATGATATGCACGCGCTACCAGATTATTTTCAAAATTTAAAAATATATCTTCGGATTATTCTTGATGTCCATTTAGTATCAGTGAAACTTCAGTAACACCAAGTTTGTCAAATATCTGCCATGTGAACATACCATTAATGTTACTTTGAACACTATCTGTGGTCATCGTCAAACATGATAATGTTCATTTACCACCTGAGTCCATAAAAGAGAGTAACCGTTGTTCTTCAGGGAGTGATGGTGTTATTATTGGCATCCGCAATGAAAGTTTTGCCAGTATTACTTTACAAGTTTCACCGATGGTGCGCCAGATTGCATCATTGTTGGTAGCCTTTCGTACGAGTACAACTGTATGCTTGGCTCTGAAAATAACCTTTCTGACATTTCTGCAAAATCCAAAGATATGTGACAGTGGAATTATACACGAAAATGTTCTTCTTCCATCTTTCAGCATTGATCGACGTGATGTGAATCCTAAATTGAATTCAGGATTAGCACTATGAACCACCTGCAACACATCAGCGTCAGCGTTGTCAGAGAAGTTTCTTGGTCTTCTTACATTATACGGTCTGTTGTCAGGGCGGTCTGAAGTATCCTTTACAAACATCATTGACGGACCAGCTGATCTTGAATAATCATCGCTGTATCTTGCAAGGCCAAGTATCGTTGTGGCAACGTCGACGTCTTTCTGAATTGATTCAATATTTCTTCCGTCAATCATGTATATGGCGCTGTCGAACAACACCATAATGCCATTATTAAAAAACCGGCTCTAACATCAGCTCCATATTCAGTATCATCTTTTCTTAAAATTCCACCTTGTACTTCAATAAATGCTTCAGCGGGTAAGAAATACCTACTTGTATCCTGAACTTGCAGCTCAATTCTTCCACGCTGATTTGCTGTCGCGCGTCATAAGAATAATATTGATAATCATGTATCGATTCATCTTTGAGAATTGGTGCGTCCATGTCAAGCGCGGGATCAGATACACGCTTGAACATTTTATTATATTTGTTATCGTCTAACACGAAGACCACTTCCTGCTATCAGACTAGCAGTTATATTTTTTTCTTTTTCTGATGGGGTACACCAGCCAACTCTGCCAGGTTTTGATTTGTAGCTTGATTTATTATTTTACTAACATTTGCAGGCATAACTCCTGTGCTGGGTAATTTTACTGGCTGAGGTTTTATTGGCTGAGGTTTTCGTCGTATTAATCGTGCTAGTCTAATCTTGATTGCCGAGAATGCCTTATCGGCAACATCACCAACAGCACCAATACCTTTATCACAAACAACATCAATAGCTTTCATTCCCAGTTGCTTTGCAATCGATATTGCTTTTGGAGCTATCCTTCTGAATAGACCCTAAACAACATCACCGAGTCCATCCCCGTACAACGCTTTATATGTAGGTAATCGTGAATTTATCACCCTGACAATGATCTGTCCACAGTGAACATTATGTATAATCATCTTATTTTCTTGTCACTGATCTAACTGTATACCCTTAATCAATCACTGCGGTAATCATCGGCGATTTCGTCATTGAGGGATCGATAAACATTAATATCCATGATACCACCTGTAGATAATCTCTGACAAATATCAACTGTTTCATTAATGATTTCTGGGGAATTATTACCGGCTCGTTTTCCTCCAATGAGGATTTCTAGTAGTTCAACATCGGAAAGGACGTACATTGAGTAATAAGACCACTTCCTCGAGTAGGAATGCCACTTCAAGTTGCTCAGGAATCAGGTGATGGTTGTCTCTTTCGTCGAGATCTCTGCTTTCTTGGTGATATAACTGGCGTTCTAATACCTTTTTTCATTTCATTAACTTTATCAATAAAATCATCATATTCTTTTTTTATATTTTTGACTGATTTGTGAAATATCCTTGTACTCACGAAATACTCTCGCAACCCACTCACGTTCTGGAGTGTTATAACACTCTGATTTTAGAAACTGATGCCGCATCTGATATCCCGTCGCAGCGACCTTAACGGGATTATTAATAACTTCTAAATAACCCTGCTGATTAAAATACCGAGTTTTAATTTCTGGTTTAGACAGATCCTCGACGATATCTTTAACGTCTTGAATTTCAGCACGTGTTTTATCAGCAGACTCCATAGCTTCTTTAATTTGTTCTGGTAATGCTTCTATAACCTGCTGTGTTGCAGTTGTAGCTTTAGCGGTTTGCTCCAACGTGGGAAGAAGATCTTTGGTAGCCTTCGTAACCGGTTTAAATAATTGATCTGCACCTTCTGCAAATTCCACCTGAGACTCCTGACTCGCTTGTAAGTTTTGTTTGACAGAATCACGTACTGAAAGATATTTTTCAATTGCCTCTAGTCGCAGCCGAGCTAGTATAGCTGTGTGAGATTCCATTACTGATATAATAATGATTTAATTAAGCCACACCCAATACTCTTAATCATTGTGGTAATCATCGGCGATTTCATCAGTGAGGGATCGATAAACATTAATATCCATGATACCGCCTGTAAATAATCTCTGACAAATATCAGCTGATTCATTAATGATTTCTGGGGAATTATTTCCAGCTCGTTTTCCGCCAATCAGAATTTCTAATCGTTTCATATCGGCAAGGGTGTTATTGTGGTATGGGAGAATAAAACCACTTCCCCTGGTACCAATACAAATACCACTTCCAGTGGCGTCGGGTTCAAAACTTGAACCCTACCATTCTTTTTTCTTACCGGTTGTTTGGAGTGGTTGTCAAGTATTTCTCGCATTGGTTGAGGAGCAGTTATTTCACCTGGAAGTTCTCTTAGAATCTTTTTTGTTTTATTAGTTTTGTCTGCTATTTTTTCAGTTGCTTTAGCAGTTTGCTCTAAAGTGGGAAGAAGACATTTGGTAGCCTCTGTAGCCGGTTTAAATAACTATTCTGTTTCATCGGCAAATTCTTCCTGTGTTTGTTGACGTTCTTGTAATTTTTGCTTGACAACAATACGAACAGGGATATATTTTTTAAATGACTCTAATGGCCGTCGAGCTGCTCTGGCTGTATGAGATTCCATTATTGGTATAATAATGATTTAATTAAGTCAAACCCACACAGCAGCAGGGAGGGCGACGACAAAGAACGATTGAGCGCGTGAGTAAACAAAACAGGCCATAAAAAACAAAAACATAAATGTCAAAAAATAAAGTAACATAAATAAGCTAAGCCAAATAGGGAAGTTTCGGGTCGGTTAGAGATTTTGGTTTTGACGTTATTGACGTTTGTATTGTCGTTTTTGTTGAAAGCTTTAATTTTCAGCGTAATCTCTAATTGAAAATTTTGTAGTATTCGCCCTCCCTGCTGATAAATTGAATAAATTCATTTACACGTCTAAACATGGCAGCCTTATAATCTTGTGATTTGATCTGTAGATGCATCATGATGCCTACTAAACTATTCGTACAAAAGTAGCTCAGCAGGATATTGATTTGATGCTCTTTTAATTTGCAATAAATGATGCATTCATCTGTATTTCTGCCAGCATAGTTTGTGAACTTCTTTTGTAGTTGCATTATGATAAGTGTTGCACCTCTGAGAAAAAATGTTATATCTGGTTTTTTAAATTATGTTTCCTCCTCTTTGTTTTAATATCGTTATAATTTTATTTATATACAACAATGCTAATGTTTAATTCATTACCATATTACAAAAGATTCATTAATATTGTGAAGAGTCAAAATAATGGTTAGGAAAATTTATACTATATTTTAGTTAATATGTTTGGTCATTATTTTACATATTCCTACATCACCACCTGACCAGGTGTACCGGGCATTTCTTTAATATGATTTTTCTTCCTGATATTTACATATGTTCCCTTACTTAGACACACAAACACAAACACACACTGTTACGTGTAGGCTCGTACAAAAGTTACAAAAAAAAAGAGTGAAGTCAACAAGCTTTGTAAATTTAACAAAGTAATTTATTTCCCTAGAAAACAAGGTAAAAATATGAAATAGGACTTACGATTTGTGAATCTAATCCAAAAATTAATCATAGAATTCAAAAATATAAGTCCCATCACTAAACAATTCTAATTGAATCCAAGTTCGAATCTCGATAAAGTTCCAATACGGAAGGCGATGACGTCCTCTATAACCTGTTTTGGGCTGATGTGTCAACAGTTCCTTGTTGAGTCACCAAGAATATAATTCCGATTTTAGAATTCCGAATAATTTTAGTAAGTGTCTTTGTCCAAGAATTTCGACGAAGAAGAGTATTTTCCAGGGTGAATAAGTTATTTTAATAAAAAAACTCAATTCAAATGGCAACAACAGGAATACCTTTCAGCCTCAAGGTATTATTTACAACTGACTCAGAAACACTGAGACTGAAAATTAAACCCAACTAAAAAAAACCCATTTCAGACCCGCATGATGGGTCACGTGGTCACTCACTACAAGTTAATTATCACGTAGGCTAGAATAGTCCTAGCTAAGAGTCATTGATTCCCACACCGGAAATGAATTTAAAAACAGCTGTTTACAACAGAGATAACACGTGGGCTGAACACGACCTTGGTAATGACCAATCATTTTCACTTAGTGTTTACGAATTCAGAACCAAGCTCAGGAACCCGGTCAGCTAAAAATTTTTTAATCAGGCTAATAGAACTGAAGTAAGTTTACTGGGAAAAATGTCAAATCCAGTAAAACTATTATCCTTACAATAAAATATAATGAAACAAAAATAAAATAAAAAGAAATTGAAGACTAACACACAAATAATTTAAGTACACATACGTAACACACACACACACACACACACACACACACACACACACAATATTGTATACAAAGAGTATTTCATACAATCCCCAATGTGTTTACAAAGCATGTTTATTTGACGTGAAAGTAAAGAATAATGAAGAAGAAATCAAATGAAAGGATGAAAAAGGGTCACTTTTTCCTAAATTCACCACTTTTATTATTCACACTGGCGATATATTTTTCCAGTCTTTTGTACGATGAAGCACAATTGTTATAAGTAGGTGAGACTTGGAATTTTTTATGCACGACGAGGTCTGTGTATAACATATTTTGCAAGCAAAATTAGGAAGTTGATAAGATCATCAAAATGTTTATTTCCTAAATAAAATTTGGGTTGTAAGCATGGATCCATTAAATAAATAATTTCCAAAAATGTTGATCAACTAAACAGTCATATAATAATTGCTCAGTTTGATCTATTCCCGCCTTACTGAATGTGTAATTGTCATTGTTACTTAATTTAATCTTTTTCACAAACTGGTTTGTTGCAATATTTCTATGTAGACATTGAGAATTAAAGCTAACCAATTTTGTGTCCTTTGTACAAAGTTTAGTCAAACCAAAAGAGTTTGGTCATTCTTTTACACCAACTGCAAACTCTAGCTGCCTGGACCTCGTTTCATATTTAATGTTTGACATTTGTATCTTGGTTCTTATCAGATCTATATAAATAAATTTATTGTTTGCTCTTACTCTTAAAGTAGTAAATAAAATTGAAAAGAAATTGCACATTTGGGGATAAAAAAAAACAATAAAATCAGGAGCAAGGATTGTTACAGTTTTGAAGGAGTAAGCCCCCAAAGTACCAACCTTCTTCTATTTGATGGAGTTCCTCCTTAAAACATGTTACAGATGCTGTGAAAAAGACCGGCAATGTCCGAGATGCAGGAATATAGGTCAGGGGTCAAAGGAATGCCAGAACCCTCCTGCAAAGCCCTTATGCCAGTGAGGTTCAACAACATAAGAGGAGAAGAGGGGGAAGTAGAAAACAACCAAGTTTCAGAAATGGTGGAAAACTTCCTACTGCAGTGTCACACAATATCACACAAACCAGTCCACTGAGCCGGAGAGCATTGTAAGAAGAGAACAAATAAACACTGCCATGGCAGATCTAGGGATAACTAATTCTCTACAAGAATATTGCAGCCAGGCCTTAAGCCCAGATAAGGAAGAGCTTGTAAAAAAAATACCCGAGTGATGAATGAAGAACATGTTATTTCAAGTATTCGCTTGGGTGAACAAACATATAACATACAAGCCCAGAGCCGTTTAGGGTAGAAGAGCCAAATGAAGAAGAGAAGGAATCCATTTCCAGCAAAGAGCTAGAATGAGAAACTTTTAAAGAAAAAAGTCCCCAAAAGGGAAAAATCTCCCTATGGGAGACTCCAACTCAGGACAACGAGAGTTGGTTACTTTTCCAAAATAAATATTTCCTTCAAAACCTGATAGTTGAAACTGACAGCTCATCCTCCGACGAGGAAAATTGGGAAACAACGACGGAGGGCGAGGTACCTGCAGAAGAGGGTATAGTGGATTTGATAGGAATATAACCTCTGACATCCATCCCGATCAATAAAGACCGAAAATCGAAAAAGTCCTTTTTAGGCGAATGGACACGGGGGCAGGGGGAGAAACTCCTCCAGAAGTTATAGGCAAACAGAAAACCCCTACAATGCAAATACCACTCCAAAAGATCACAATCTTTAGTTACAAAAAGAAAAAAGACCAATAAAACGAGGACGGAATATCAAAGAGAGAAACACAAATGAAACAAATCAAATAGACTCACACCAGACTGACTCAAATAGAAGAAATCAATCTGGGACCACTGACTCAGACGAGTATAATCAAATAGACAAACTACACAGCGACACGGATCAAACGGATATTAATACGGATACAAACAGAAACGAAATTAGAACAGACGGGATTATGGAATCAGGAGAGATAAGGACAGACAGTTCGGATAGGACGGGAACGGATGACGCAAATGAAACAAACGATAAAACAAACAAAAATGCTTTGGCCGGAAGCGGCCGGGCAAAAAGTAGAACAAGAATAAACTTCCAATAAATCTTTAAAACTTTCAGAAATTTCAATATGAAATTAGAAATATGATCTGGAGGAAAAAAATGGAGTGATCGAAATGGGTAACTAGTATTAAAACAAATGGGATAAATGAGGATAAGATAGAGAGCATAAACAGGAGACTTTTGAAATTGTGATGTTACAAGAAACGCATAAGATGACCAATGAAATGAAAGCGAAAATATAAGTAAAGATGAACTTAATACTGATAGTAAATGATCAGGGAGAGAGCATTGCAGGAGTAGCAATAATCATAAAAATACTAGAGATATATCATAGTCCAACTTCAAGTAGGAAAGTTTATTTAAACGCCATCAACTCCGCATAAAAGTAAAAGACTGGCACATCCTAAATGTATATTTCCAGGAACACAATTGGACAACGAAAATGGTGTTCTCTGATTAATTTACGAACATAAGACTTAACTATGCTAGATTTCTTTATGGGAGGAGACTACAGTTAGAAAACATTGAACAGCAAATGATTGGCTACTTAGAGAAAATATGAAAAATCTTCTGAAGAAAAATAAATTACATGACTCATATAGGAAGCTAACTGTTGTGAGAAAAGAATACACTTTTGAATACGCAAGAAATCAGGCTAGTGGGTTAAAAAAAGTATGTCTCGATCTGGGAAACAGGAAATATACGGTAATGCGCCATTAGCAAAAGCAAAGTATTAGACCAAAGAAATTTGGGTGGGGGGTGACCAGTGGAAAATACGTATTAAAATTTTAACTGAAAAGGAATAGGAACTTTTGATAAAACCAGAATATTGTCCAAGAATGGGATGGATTCAAGCAGAGAGTATGAAACAAACGTTGAAATTATGATTAGGAAAGAAAAGATCGAAAAGGAAAAATGAATTAAAAAGTATTATAGAAAAACCAGAGAGGAGAGAAGAGGGAAAATATGAACTAAATAAGCGTTGAAACGAACATTTAGATTAACATGGGAGGAAGATCCGTGGAGGGAAATGCACTGAACTTTACAAAAAGGATTGGGGGTTTATGCAGAAGGGAAGAACTCAGAAGAGGGGAGGAATTTAGACAATATAATGGAAGGGAGCAATATGTACACAGGAAAAAAAAATAGAACTTAAATAACGTAAAGAAATATTATAAAGATTTATACTCCTCATAGAAAATTGAAACAGAGGAGATATTTACTTATGAAGGGGGTTGAGTGTGAGAACATAGCAGAACAGAAAGAACAATGTGAGGAATTCATAATGGGCATAGAGATAGAAAACAAACAAACAATAACCTCTCTGGCCAAAGGAAAATCACCAGGGACAGAGGGATTAACATCTAAATTTTACCAAATATTCAGTAAAGAACTAACACCTATCATGGAATCCATATTCAATAATATCTTCTGGAAATATAAAATGATAAAAACGATGAAAGAAGGGTTAATATCAATACCGAACAAGGGAAAGGGAGATAGAGAAATGTTAAAATGCTGGAGACAAATCTCCCTGTTAAACGCAGACTACAAAAGTCTTAGTATAATCTTATCAAATAGGATAAAAAAAAAATAGCATGACTATGATAATAAACGCTAAAAAAAAGCTGTAGGGGAAAGGGAGAGACATACAAAACGACATTTTGAATATACAGACAACGATAGATTACGTTACAATAACTGGTTAAAAAGGCGCAATGGTACTTTTTGACCAGGAAAAAGCCTTTGGCAGATTAGAACATATCTATATAAAACAGGTATTGGAGAAAATCGGTTTCGGAAATAATGTTCGAAATTGGATAAAAATCCTGTACAACGAAATGTTCTTAATAGTACGGGCAAACGGAGCGGTGACGGAGAGATTTGAGATCCAAAGGTTAGAGGCAAGGATAACCACTGTCCGTGCTATTATATGTAATAGGAATAGAAATTCTAAGTCACAAAATAAGAAACAACCTAAAGATTTCAGTTATCTCATACCAAACTTAAAACATGATTTAAAAATGGTCCAACATACTGATGACTGCACTAATATATTACTGGCGCAAATTTCTTTAAATATCCACAAAAGGAATTTGAGGAATTCGTCAAGGCCTCAGGTTCTATGATGAATCATGAGCAAAAAGAAATCCTGCAAATAGGAAACTGGAGGGGGAATGCCCCCATCTTATTAAAGACAAGATCAAGGTCCTGGGAATAACCTTTGGGCAAAAGGTTGTCTCAGAAACCCTCAAATACATGGATAAAAAGATAAAAGAAAACATAGACATCTACGTTCTTAAGCCACTCAGCACAATGGAGCGTGCCCAAGTGGCAAAAACATATGTACAGTAATATCAACTATATAATGAAATCAATTGATATTGAATACAAACAACTCGACGATATAGATAAGCTACTGCCTATGGAATGGGAAACTGCACTATTTGCCAAGGGAATAGTTATATAAAGGAAAATAAAGCAGGAGGGATAAATATTTCAAACCCATGTATAATAAACATTACGAACATAATAAATCGGACAAAAGAAACTAAAAGCCAACCAAAATCTTGCATGGGAAGCTCTATATGTTTATTGGTTTGGTTTCCCTTTGAGGAACAAACCAGAAATCTATAGAAAAAACACACTGGTAAAGCAATTAGAGGTACCGAAAATATACAGATACATAAAAACACTAATACTGAATGATAGGGATAAACCTAAATTGTGGGAAGTAGAAGAAAGGGATACGTATGAATGGAATAAAAAGGAAACAACAAAACATGTACTTATTAAGGTCAAGCAGAGGAAGAGGCGAATTAGATAGGCAGAAATGTAGAAAATATGGGCAGAGGTGAAATCATGAAAAGACAAAGCATGCTTCTAAAATATTTACACGATGTGTGGCTCACTGAAGAAGTGGCGTTGCATCGCCACGTGATAAGAGTAATCTCTAAGTGTCTACAATGCAAAAGAGACAAATATGTTATCGCACAGTGCGAAGCAAATAGAAATTAAAGGGATAACCTAATAAATCTAATAAACCAGAAATGAAGATAACGAGATGGTAATATTTTATATCCAGATGGAATATTGGATTACAAAATAATTCAGAACGCCATTGAATACATAGTCAAAACAATGCTAAAATGCGGACAAGTAAATAGAATAAAGAGGTAAATTTTACTCAGAAATCATAACTGTCCTCCCAAATCCCTTAGGGGATATCACCATTGTGGGAGATGGGCTCCAGCACACCGCCACGCCTAGGGGGTGATATCAGCCTGTGCGAGAGCTGGATGCTCCTCTCTCACATGTCCCAGGCCCTGCAGGCTTTTCGCAGGAAGCAAAAGGTATCTACCTTTTAAGAACTACGAATTTCTAACTTCATTGTACAAAAAAGGGAAACCCACCAACAAATAACATTACTTTTAACAAACACTTTTAGGTACATAAAGTAGTACAGACGGGAACAGGGGACCTGCCCGCCAGAAGAAGTATTGAGCGTAGATACCACAGGGATATTTCACATGGCGCTACGTGAAATGGACAGTCCTGTGGAGGAGCCCAAGAAAACTGACGAACAGAACATGACGGCTCAAAAAAAGAAGACGAAGGGGAGACAAATGCACTAATAACCAAACAGAATGGTTTCCCTAAAACTATAATGGCAGACACACAAACACAAACAGACAAAAAATAGGAAATTGGTTTTCCCATTATATTTCCTATATTTGCTTCTTTGGCCCTTCTCTATAGACTAAGCTTTTCCTTGACGAATACTAATAAAGATGTTAACCTGCATAAAAACAATAATTTAGAAGACTAAAAAATAGCACTAGGCGACACAAGGCTGTGTTCATATATACAGGGCAGCATGATAAATGAGACAAAAAGGAAGTGCAGCTCTTTATATAGGGCTAGGCCTAGCACCCTCCTCCAAGTCCGCGTAAGCCATGGATATGAGAGAAGGAAGACACTCACGCCATGCAAACACACAATGACACAAAGATAGGCTTTTTCAGCTAGGTTTTTTATTTTTGGAAGAGCTTACACGAATCTGTCATATATAAAAATACAAAAAAGAGCTAAAACCAAAAGGAAAATACATGAAACAGCGTGTAAGACAAAAGACAATCAAATTCCTTTTTTTGCATTTAAACATTTACCAGAAGACAACTTATAAAGAGCAGATTTGACATAAATGAGGTCCTTACAATTCAACAAAAGCAAACACACAGTATAGCATGAACACATAGCAAACACAGGACAGTAGGAGGACTCTGGCAAAGATCACAAAAGGGAACGGGGGAAGGAAACCGGCCCTAGACATACGTCTTTGGCAGGAAGTACGACCCCCACAAATCTTAATATAAAATGGAACATCGAGGAACCAGACCGGGTACCTCGACAAGTACCAGCAAAGTAGATCAACCCTTAATTCAAAAACAAATCTGACTAAATTTTTGCTTCAAAGTTCTATTTGATTTTTTTTTTACCGAAATACAACACTACACACCTTTAGTGGCCACACCTACACATAAAAACCTTTAAAAATTTTGGCAGCATGGGGGTGACACCTCAATGGTTACCAGCTAACATAGCTGGGAGCTAGAGAGAGGCCTACAAATAAAGCTCTTACCCCAAGAAGCGAAGTGTTTTCAAGTGTTACATGGAAACTATTTCCACGTTGAAAAAACTTTTAATTTTCTCTTTTCACTTTACTGTCAACCTTCAGATAAGGGCAAAAAGTATGTGTTGTTTGTATTATTTCATGAAAACTTAATCGAGATCTTTGCGCATCAAAGAGGTGTTTAATAGGTACAACACTGTTCTCCAGCTTGTATATGATTTAAAATTGTCTATAGTTAGTAAATCAAGACTATCTTGTGACAAGTATTCCTGAACAGTCAATGGTTCATTTTCCAGTGTGCTAAGGCATAGATAACATCACGCCAAAAGATATTTTTAATTGTTTTAGAAATTTCTTTCAATTAGGTTTTTGCTAATTTAACAACTGTATACCTCGAAATTTTCCAAATATTTGTTCAAAAACCAGTTTTTGCCACAGACCATCTTCATTCAGTAGTAGGCGTCCAATCCAGGAAAGTTTTATATAACACATAAATGAGTGCAAGTGAATTATATTTAATCCCTTTTCTTTAATGTAAACTATAAAAGTATCTCATTTTACCCTATTGGTTTTGTTACACCAAATGAACTTGAAAAATAAAGTATTTAGTTCATTTTCTATGAGGTAAATGAACTTGAAAAATAAAGTATTTAGTTCATTTTCTATGAGGTGGAGTAATTGGTAGAGCAGCAAAAAGATCAATAAATTTGCGAAAAATCAAGGATTTTATGAAAGTAATTTTTCCAAAGAGGGAGAAATTTCTACTGCTCCACCAACCAAGCAATTTCTTCATTTTCTTCCATTCCAAATAGCTTTTGATTTCAAAACATTACTGTGCAGACCTGATACCGAGGCAAAGTCGTTTAAAATCTGCATTGTTGTCTCCAGGGACAAAGAAGAGTCGTCTCGTAATAAAAAGGCATCGTCAAGACATTGGTTTTCCCCGTGAAAAGTTCTGGTTTGCCTGATTGTCGTCGTCATCTTCTCTACTAAACTTTAAGTAAAAGACCGACCTTGTTAACTAGATAGAATGTTCTGGAAATGAAATTTTAACCCTCATCCTGGTCCTTTTATTGTGTCGTAGGTTTTTACATTAAGCTTTCTTATATGAAAGATATTCATTTCTATCTTCACATTTTGTAGTGGAAGTGGTCATTTATTTGTGTTCAGTTATAATTTGGGAGTATTGTTTTTATTTAAAATATTTGTTGGATTTAGAAAATGTTCATTGATACTTTTGGACTAAATAACTGTTTGGGACTACCGTAAATTTATTCAAGCACATTGCGAGTATATCGTTGTGATACATCAAGACTAATCACATCATCAAATTTAAGACTATTGACACATCAGCACATTCAAGATTGGAATTCATTTAGAACACCATTACACTTCATTAGGTACACTCTATACGTTTAGACTTGTGACAGAACTTTTAGGACTATTTGAAACATAATTCACAATACAGTAAATGTCTTAACATTTCACTGTGTACTCTGTTATGTTACTTAGTTAAAGACCATAGAGTTGCAACGCCAACAAGATGTTCCAGAGTTGTGCTCCAATCAAGCAAATATAAGTAAATTCAAAGTTTAATAGTGACAACATCTAGAGAAATATCGGTATATCGAAAGGCAGGATTTGGACCAAAATGAATAAACTTTCAGGTAGATCATTCAGAAGAAGCAGTGCATTCTAAATTAGTGAATGATGAAGGAATCTGTAAAATGGAAAACATGGAAAGTTTCTAGTTACGCTGTCATAACTGATGCAGACTACTTGAATCCATCAACTGCTGACGGGATGTTTAAAGCCACCGAACATCAATAAGTCACCAGGCAAAGGTCTACATCAAACTAATTCAACAAAGTCTGAGTACTTAACTCCTTCATATCCCCCCAAAAATGCACATGTAACAGAAATAAGTCAGACATTCCGGCAATGAATTGTTTCTATCCGCCCTTCAAAGACACGTTAAGAATTATTCTACATCCACATTAAACTAGAAACCATATGTAATAATCAATACAGGAATATGAAAGGCAAGTGTAAGATGTTCACAATAAATTACATCATCAAATGTAGAATTTATAGAGAAATAGAGAGAATAGTGAGAAAGCCTCGAACAAAGGTTTTCAAGTTGATGTTATACTGCCACCAAAAAAACCCAATATTCTTTGATGACTGCATCACACTAAAGCTCGATAGCATTTTCTGCCCTTTATTCTCCACAATGGCTTTAATACAGAATGTGAAGATTTTGCCTAATAATTATGTAGGTGGAAATAGTAATGATTAGTTTTGCTTAGACAGAGTTGGAGGACATTTCAAAGTAGGCCGTGGCTGACATCACCAAATTTTAACATGGTCGCAATGAAGGACAACTGAGTCTCCCTTAAGTTTAATTGTTGATCTCTTGGTTCTGATTCGATTTCAATCTTGATTTGTGAAGGTACGTAAGGTCCTATCAATGTCCTCGTGTTCTGATACTCAGAGACAATGTAGCCAGAGTTATATAACGTAGAGTAAATGCAAATATATTAAGGGTGTAATGAACAGAAGCCTGAAAATACGAAAGGTGTTGATTCATGAAAAGTAATCAGCTTTCAGTTGTTTCCCATAGGTGAATGAAAGACTAACATAATTAAAGCATTCTTTGCAAGCTGTGGTTGCTACCAAACAAAATGTTAAAATAGGAATTCCGCTAAAATACAATCGGAAAGAGATTTTGAACAATTAGACTAACATATGTCAAGATTTGGCTTTTAATCATGTGAATATAATTTAATATACAACCTATATTATATACGCCCCTTAAACTTTATATATTTTATCACTTGGGATATTGTGTGATTCATCAAACGATAGAGCCGATAGAAACATCACTTTTTTTTCTGTTGTTTTAACACAGACATTTGGCAATGACTGAATTGAGGATTTTCGTTTAGTTTCGCCTTCCTGAACGTGTGCAATTATATTGGTGCCAAAATGGAATATTTTCCTGGTATCTGTTATTGAAATAATTGATGTCACCATGGTTCATTGTTTAGCGCTGAAGAGTTCCAATCGATATAAATCATCTTTATCCAGCAAACTCAGTAGTGAAAATTATACTTAATCACCGTATCTTTTCTTATAGATATTTTCTTAAAACAATAAGCAAACAGCATATTGTGTGCTTTCGCAAATATAGTCTCACTGAGATGAGGTAAATGATATTTCACCTTTCAATGATATTAAACAAAATGTTTGAAGTTAATCATCGACCAACGGGGCTGTCCATTTTCATTTCCAGTCACATGACATGTCCAGAAATGCACTAGTACATTTGATTCTAAATATACTTCAGGGCCTGTGATATTTATGAATGTACAGTATTGATAAATTAGGCTCCCCATCAGTTCAAGAGAATTTAGATGAAATTCTGAAAAATTGTCTGATATTAATGTATTCATACAGCTATTAATTAATCGATACCGGAATTATTAGAAGTAATTAGTTCGTTGGCAAATGCTCCACACCGTAAACCCCAAATATAGTGTATAGACGTTTAATTTCGAATCTGTTTTGTTTTGATATTGAATGTAAAAATAAAGAAGAGACGTTTTGGAATAAAATTTTGAATTGTATACACTGAAAAAAACAAGGACAAAAATAGAAAATATTTGGTTGCTCATCCTATAAAGCATATGTTAAGATTTACTGATGGAAAAACGAACAAACTGCTTCTTTTGCAACCAAAACCTACGGCTCACTGGCAGATTTTGATATATTAGTAAGCAAATGCATTCTATATTAATGAATCAATTTGAAGCTTTGTTTACTGGGCCAGTTTGTCTGATGAGCCACCTTTTGATGCTGATGAAATAGGCTTCTATAATAATTCTGCACTTAGAACTAAATATCGCTATCTCGATCGGACAATTTTTAAAACAGAAATTAAAGAATTAACGAATGGTAAAATCAAAGACCCTGATGATGTATTTCATGAGTTATTCTTACATGCAAAATTACTTACCAGCCATAGCTTCTATATATTTTCAATTTCATCTTCTGTGCTATTTGCTTACCAGATAGTATTATTGCACTGATTCATAAGAATGGTTCTGTAAATAACATTGAAATTTATAGCTGTATCACCCTTCCGCATGCCATGGGTAAATAGTTTATTATGAGCTTAAATAATTTATTCGTTAATTGGGCGGAGAATCTGAAATATCTGTCAAAGATCAAACTGGTTTCACGAATCATATATCGACAACAGATAACATTTTGCATCACATACATTGATAGTTCAGGTAAAAGATTGTTTCTGGATTCCGTAGAATTTGCGAAAGCTTTTGATTTTAATTTAAGGAATATGTTATAGTATAAATTACTGAGGTTATAAACAAGAGGTAAAATTTTTAATAGTGTACATTTAATGTATGAAAATAACAATAACAGAGTAAGATTCAATGATACCTTATAGGAAGAATTACTAAATTTTAGTATCGTGCGTTAAGAGGAATGTTTGTCGCCATACTTATTTTCTATGGTTATTAATGGCATTGAAGATTAATGTATTAACAGCTGTGTTCAATGGTGCTACAACAGTTTACAATTTTATAGGCAGATGATCGAGTTATATTTTCTGAGTCAAATAGGGTCTACAAAAGGATCTAGTACGTGCTCTAAGTTGAATTGGGTCAACAAAAGGGTCTACGTGCTTTGAGTGTATAGTATGTCAAGTGGCGCCTTTAAGTTAAATCAAACAAAACATAAATTATGGTTTTCCGCTTGGGATGACTTGAGGTTGATCATTAATTCTTCTTTAAAAGTTTCGGATTGTACATTAAAAAAAGTGTGGTTCTCGGAATTGTTTTTACAACTGGGGGTTCCTTCACAATTACTCCACAACTGTAGCTGCAAACGCTTCAAAAACATTTTCGCAATGGATAAATATTTATGCAAATATGGAAATGTACTCCTAAGTTAAACTGGTAAACTTTTTGACACACTGATTCATAATTATGGAACAGAACTAATGACTTTAATTTAAGGAATTGCCATTGAACGGTTGCACTTGAATTGTCCAAAGGTATTCCTGGGTTTAAACAATCTATTGAAACTGATTTTGTATATGTAGACTTGAGGAGGACATCCTTACAGATCAAAGGATACTACTGCATTCTGAAATATTGCACTAAGCTTATTTTCTCTGATAATTGTAAAATATGTATTTAATTTATATTCTTTGTTGGCTATTTCAATGAACATAAGTTATGTATTTTGTAATGGATCTTAGTCCAAAATCATGTTCATGGACTAGCTAATTAGTGACGTTTATTTTGTAAACAACATAATACATGCCTAATATTTCCCTATGATGACATTAAATCATTATGAATTGTAAACATGTATACTTCAATTTTTGAATTAAAGAGACAGTCTTAGAAAACTACAGAAAAGAAATTTTCCACTAAGTCTACAGAGAATTTCCAGAAAATGATAATTGGGATATAGGTCACATGGAGGGGTATAGAAAGTTATTTATTTAAGGAATATTCATACCTACCTTAATATCCGAAGTGGAATCACTCTCACTGGTGTGTTCAGTGTTTAATTTGGGTGGATTTATTTTTTTAAAAAATTATTCACTGGAATTACAAAGTGCTGAATTATACGTCTCGGACTTAATTGGAATTGAAGTGAATTTAGTCAATGGCCTTTCAGATTATAATACTGTGATAATCAAAAAAAATGTTAACACCTTGACACATTCCAGACCATTGGAACATTAGCACATTCGAGACCACAGGCATATTAGCATATTCAATGCTGGAATTTATTTGTAACAACATTGAAATTCAAGTGGAACTCAATAGATTTGGACTTGTGATAGAACGTTCCGGAATATTTGAGACTTAATTCACAATACTATGAACTCTTTTTCTAAATTTTCACTTTGTATTCTATGGAAATAAATTATTTTTGAATCTCGTTGTAAAACGCAGTCCTGTAAACAAATTGGACGTCATTAGTTCGGGATTAATTGAATAGTCTTGATCCTGGTGAATTCTGGGTAAATCAGGTTGTAAAGCTCATAACGATTTTCTTAATTTTGGTCAAACAACGTCAGGGTGGCCAGTTTATTCATAACAACCTAGAATCACTGATTCTTCAAGGTATAGATCATACGAAACTTTGCCATAAAATGTTAGCTACAAATAGTATTTGGATATAGGATCAGTGACACAATTTAGTACATCCCTTTAAAAGATAAGTATGTCTGGTATAAATTATCTGAATTATTGTTTTGCTCTTTTTATTTATTATTTTATTCTTACGTTCGCTGTTACTTTCATCTAATTTTTATTTCTTTGTTTGCTGAATTTATCATTTTTCATGTATAGCGTTTTCATGATACTACTGAGAAAATTATTTTTCTATATAGATATATCTTTTGCAAAATCCTGCCTTCTGGCACCAACACCTAAGTACCTTCCTGCGACATCTTTCTGGAGCGAATATGCATAAGTCATTATGTAATTTTAATTAAAGAGTAAATTAAGAGGGAAATATTGATTGCAGTGTTAAAATGCATTATAAAATGTGTAAAACAATAGAAATGAAAAACATATTTTGTCAAACATCTACTGTTTGCCAGAAGGTAAAACGATCTACGCTCATGCATATGACCTATCATTTAGTTTCGTAGAGAATACGCTAAATGGTAGTAAATATGTGACAACCAGCTGTATTATACACAGTTAAAAATCGCTATTACGACCATTAACTTGACTAAACTAAAGTGGGTATATAAGCAGTCTGCTCTAAATATCTGGGTCTCGATTTCGGAAGTAGTACGTAGTGCTATGTATGTATGTATGTATGTATGTATGTATGTATGTATGTATGTATGTATGCATCTATGTATGTATGTATACATGTATGTATGCATGCATGAATGATTCGACAACTGACAGTTTATGCTACGATAAACTAGCAAACACAGAAACACGACACTTAACTCTTAATTAACAGGAAATTAGAAAGGCTTTAAAATTCAATATGTATATGCATTAATACACCGCAACAACGGCGTAAGATGCATATTGTCCTACCAGTTTTAGCTCATTCAGCTGAAGTTTGCTCTACAGCTCGACAAAGATTATTTATTTCATCTCTAGAAGTCCTTCCTTCTGTTATTCTTTATCCATTCATCCATTCTAAAATAGACCGGTTACTACCTTAAACGCCTTGTAGATGCAGTATCATGCCAGATAGTTGTAATGAACATTACCTGCGTACGACTGTAGGGAAGTAAAACAGCTAAAAGAAGAATGATCCTTAAAACGTCATGTTTGGTAATTTCATAGTGAAATGAATTGTATGTGTACAAGTATTGTAACACTTGACTTTTATGGTGGACCTTTGCATGTGACGTTTCACAGTGAGCTGACTAACCGATGATGACGCCCTATACCTTGACAATCCAGGCCAGAAGAAGGGCCTCGTCGTTCCTGTACTGTATTGGTTGTCGATTTTTCCAGTCTCTATAACCATCTCCTCCGCTGATAACAACATATGTATTTGTAATCTGAATTTTCCAGGAGTCTGACCCTGATATCGGTCTTGTTGAAACAGAACTCCTGGTACTCTGGGTGCGAGATTTTCTGATTGCAGATTGTCTTTTAAGCCCGCCAGATGGGACTCTTAGAAGCCTATTTAAACTATTCGGACTGGATGAGGACGGCAATTTATTGACATCTATACGTTTAGGAGAATCATACTCACTGCCTGCTCCTTGCTTCGACGACCCTGTCCTCTCTTCTGGAATATGAATGGTTTCAAAGGCTGAACTGTTACGTGTTGATGGTTGTACTTGGTTTTCATGACAAGAAGTGACTATAGGAGAGTCTACAACTACTTTTGGTGACTTTCCAAGTTTTGAAATTCCCTCTTGACTCTGATTTTCCACGAGAGTGTTCTTTGACTTGTCCTGTAGTACAAATGGATTATTGCTAATAAGACTCTTTCTAAAGAAATTTCCAACCAACGAAATACGTTTCTCGTCTTCACCTGTTTTCGGTTCAGAATTTAGCTGCAACTGAATGGTGTCGGATGAACAAATTTGACCATCTTCATGAACTTTGGATGGGACTGATGATGCTGGTAAAAGAGTCATGTATACGTGTGAATCATATAGAGGCGTTTCTGTTGAGGAGACGTCACTGGCTGTTGGTTCACTGTCTTCATGTTTAGACAGAGTCTCTTTGTGATCCACTTGGTCCAAAACGCTGTTAGACCCACTCTTCGAAGCGACAGATCCGAATGGCATAATGCTGAAAAACTTAGAACTACCATAACAACCATGCATAGATATGTTTGGTTTCATGAATATTTTAGGACCAGTGTCCTGATACAGCAGCATAGGGTAGTTAAGGATAATTCCACTGCTTGTTCCAACCCACAACAAACCAGGAGAACTCATTAGACTCGTGATTTCATACTTTATGGAACTTTGAAATTCCGAGTAGCCCTTCAAGGAGTCTGAAATAAAAGAATGATGCAAGTTAGAGACATTATTGACTAACTCATATGAAGGTTTGCTAGATTTCATAGGACAAAATGCTAGAATGCAGTGACATAACCGGTAATATATTCAAAAGTATTCTTTTTACAATGTCAGTGAAACAGGTCTTGTTACAGTTACGTGCTACGGATGTTATCAAATCTGGAGACATGTTATCAATACAACTAAGGATCGGACGCCTTTTTTACGGGAAAACACATAACAGTCATGATATCTAGTAACTGGATTCGGACGTCTCACATTTTCAATCCTAAGAATCGAACGTTCGTTTCTCTTTGGTACATTTGAAGTTGATCTATATAAATTAATTTTAAATTATCATCGTGTCCAAAATGAGAGATATATACAGCATACTGGCTTTAAGAATATTTCAGTTATATCTTGATGCCTTTTTTTCTAGAATGATATTGTTTTCGGCTGTTAAACACATATTAATCTTATTATCGGTAATGTAATACCAATTACATTGTCTTGATCCCTATATATATATATATATATATATATATATATATATATATATATATATATATATGAAAGTAATATTTCGGCGAGGGTTCAGATAAGACAAATGTTGATGTGATTGGTTGGAAGACACATCATTAGAATCAAAATTTACAAATTCAAACAATCCAGATGCTATAGTGGGATCATCCATTTTAACCTTTTACTACTTAGAAGTTCTGTATTTGCTGTTTCCGCTATAAATGTATGTCAAAATTGCATCAGTGAAAGAAAGAAGATTATGATGATAACGATGCTGATAACATTGACAGCTTATGTAACTATTATAATCTTGAATGAAAGAAAAAAATATGAAGGAGGCACGTTAGGCTAGAGGCAAGAATCTTACTCACCAGCGCAGAATGTATTCAAATCCACGCTAACATCATATTCTTGTAGAAGCTTTCGTGAATCTACGTGGTACAGGCGCATGATGGTCTTGCCGTTATAAGATACCCATAAACCATGCCCAACCTGTACCATACAGTTCAGAGTTCCCTCGCATTCTTCTTCCGTTTGTAGATCAATGCTTGCCTGAAATGAATACGAGTTCTCTTTTCGCACAACAAACTCCTATCCCATATTTAAACGTTTTGCTAACAGCGCGAATACAGGCTTGTATAATTCATTCATGAGTAATATATTTAATAAAACAATATACAAATCTGCATCGTATCAATGGTATTTTTCAAAGGCAGGGGGTGTATTTAGCTTCAAAAGAACCGCCCTAGGCCATACAAGAAAAGCTCACAGTAACCCCTCGAACATCGAGACCGAAAACGGCTCGCATTCCACAAGAAGTAGAAGCAATAACCTTAATTTTATATCTGTTCATGTTAGACTTTTAGAGTGGTATCGGTATTGTTCACATGGGAATAATTTCAGGACCCGTATTTTTAGTAAGTTATCAAGAATGATGTTTTGCGATTATATATGGTACATCACAAATTAATATTTCTCAAAGATATCCATGCAAACTGGCATTCAGATCTCGCAAACATTTTGCAGATGTATTGATTTACAATCTGAAATATTTCTGGGTGAAGAAATGGGATAATTCATTTTGTCGTTGTCGGATTTCCCTTTATAATGTATTACTGTATCACCACATGAACCAGCCGTACGATAATACACTGATTCTTTTCGCAATATAGGTCATATTTAATGTAAAAAACTGTTGTACCTTTCGATTGAGAGTGTCAGCTTCAAAGACCGTAATGGACTTGTCACATCCTATCCAAATATCCGATTGCCACGAGACGAGGGAAGATACCGATGTCTTTCCTATTACAACACTGCTGCTCTCTGTCCAGACGCCATCTGAAAATTATCAACCTCATCTAAAATTATTATCTACTAAGTATATATATATATTCTCTATCATGTGTCATTACACTTTAATATACAAGTGATCGAATCATGTATGTTTGTGGATACCCATAGGAAACGATTTATTTGTCAACTGGAGCATGGCGATTGAAACTCCGTTTCGAGGTCAAGAGAATAGCAATTTTGTTTTCATATGCACTAAGTCAACCCCTTAAGTTTAAAGGAAATTACTTTACATGGTAAAGAAGTACTTCATGTTTGAATTACGAAAGGCGTTATCACAATAGTAAACTCTTTCACTATCGTGTTTACTTTGCAGTAAAAGCTGGTCAGTAAAGGATGCCTCTCAGTTTAAATGACAAACAGATGAATGCTACCTTCATCTCTGTTGAACATCAACAAGATGCCCGTCCTACACCCAGCAAACACCCTGTCTTTGATGTACTTCAGGGTCACTACAACTGCCTTGGTGTGGAAGATATGAAGAGGTGCCCTCGTCACATTCTGGGGACTTGACACAGCAAATACGATTATCCTGAAAAAATATGTTGATGTGATTTAGATCAAAAGGAAATGAATGGTAATTCATCACCATTACTAGCAGTTATTTTCAAGCAAACATTAGGGATTAACTGCTTGCTCTAATACTATCTCCATACCTTCACTACAGTGTAAACACTAGTGGAAAACGTTAAACAAAATCTTTGGATAAGCTGATAGGATAGTAAGATCAATGACAATATATACAAGATAAAGTCATACTGAATGAAGACATCATATCGACTTGAAACGTTATATATATATATATATATATATATATATATATATATATATATATATATATATATATATATATATATATATATATATATTATTGAACCATATCGACTTGAAACGTTTTGTTGAATCCTTGAACTTCCATTGAAATAGAATGATATGCAGCATGCGTTGAGACATAGTGAATGAGTATAAGGGAAGTCATTAAGCACAGGGATAACTGCTTGAGTATGTATTGTTACGTATCGGCTCGTTCAAAGTAACACAAAGAAAGAGTGAAGACAACAAGCTTTGTAAATGTTAACAAAAATTTATTTATTTCCCTAGAAAACACGGTGAAAAGGTAAATATGTGAAACAAGACTTACGATTTACGAAGATCCAAAAATATGTTCTAAATTTGTGAAGACACCCAAGTCCTGTGAATAAACAGTTCTAAATTGATACAGTCTGAATCTCAGTTCCGTTCCAAGATGGCGGATGATGACTTCAGACGAAGGCTAACACAGAATGTCCAGAATTTTCACTGTAAAGCACAATTTGTATTGTTCTGTTCCGATTTAGAAGTAATTTCATCAAATGTTTTTGTCCAAAGCCAGTAGTGTTGTTCTCCAGGGAAAATAATTACTTAGAAAGTAGATGAAATACAGCTACTACCACTAACAACACACATGTTGTTCCTAACACGTACGAATGAACAAACACCTTTTTCCAGCACAGAAATACCTTTTCCTTAAGGTATTAGAAACTCTGTAAGATGTTATGATGTGACTCTCAAGTATAACTGACTACGATTACGACTCTGACTACGACTGACTTAACATTTCTTACAGGTAACTGAGCATTTAAAATAAGCTAATGCGTCATTACATGTACACACGCATGAAGCACACATGTGATTTCGAAATCACTACAATGCGTAAACAAGTATTATTTTGAAATAACGTGGTCACAGCCAATCATTTACATAGCTCTTTCTCACTGTTTACTTGATACGAAAAACTGTCATGCAAAAATCGTGCTTACACGAGTCACATTTACGTTTTAAATAAATATGATGTTTCTAACAAACTATTAGACCTTGCTAACATAATCATCACCATAATAATAATAACATTTAGTGATATAAAAACAAAATAAAAAATGAAACAAAGAATTAGAAGAATTTAAATTTTAACTCATATGTAATTTAATTACAGGGTCGTAACACTTTCCCCCATAAAGAAAAAAGAAAGATTTATGTAATAAAGCTTTCTTTTTTACCAGATGTAAATTATACATGAGGTAAAAAAAACATTTACATAAGAAGAACTCTTATGAATCTACACAAAGGTGTATACGAAAATGGCATTTCTATACACGGGAAAGTGCGTCTGCAATTAAATTATCTTTTCCTTTAATGTGCCTGATGTCAAGATTGTACTCTTGCAAAAATAAACTCCACCTCAATAGTCTTTGATTCTTATTTTTCATTCTGCTGATGAAAGTAAGGGGGTTGTGATCACTAAACACAACAACCGGAGAAGGAGCCGAGCTAACATAAACTTCAAAATGATGTAATGCCAGTATTAAAACTAAGCATTCCTTCTCGATTGTTGAATAGTTTCTTTGGTGTTTATTTAATTTCTTAGAGAAGTAACACACTGGGTGTTCTACACCGTTTTTGTCATCTTGAAGCAGAACTGCTCCAACCCCAACATCACTTGCATCCACAGAAAGTTTGAATGGTTGACTGAAATCTGGAGCTGTTAAAACTGGTGTACTTTTAAGTATGGCTTTTAATCTATCGAAAGCCTCTTGACATTTTTCAGTCCAAAGAAACTTGTTTTTCTTTCTCAACAAGTTTGTCAGAGGTTCAACAATATCAGAAAAATTAGAACAAAATTTGCGATAGTACCCAGCCATACCCAAAAATCGCATCAGCTGTTTTTTACTGACAGGCACAGGAAATTCAGAAATAGCCTTGACCTTAGCATCTATAGGTTTAATTTGACCATGTCCCACAATATGTCCTAGAAAAGTAACACACGCACGGCAGAACTCACTTTTAGATAAATTAATAGTCAAATTTGCATCCGTGAGTCTGTCGAAGAACTTCCGAATCGTGGCTAGATGTTCTTTCCAGGTGTTGTTGTAGATGATGACATCATCAATATAGGCATCACAATTGTCTAGACCAGAAGTAATCATATTCATAAGGCGTTGAAAAGTACTTGGAGAACCCTTCATCCCAAATGGCATTACTTTATACTGGTAGAGTCCATCTGGAGTCACAAATGCCGAAATTTCTTTTGCTCTTTCCGTTAATGGAATTTGCCAAAAACCCTTCAGAAGGTCGAATTTAGTGACGTATTTGGCATTTCCAATTTTGTCGATACAATCGTCGATTCTTGGCAATGGAAATGAGTCTGTTTTTGTCACACTGTTCACCTTCCTATAATCCGCACACATTCGGAAAGTTTTATCCGGTTTCGGAACAAGAATGCACGGTGAACTCCAATCACTCTTACTGGGCTCTATAAAATCATTTTCCAGTAAATACTTAATCTCTTTTTTTTATGTATTCCTGTTTAAAAGGATTCATCCTGTATGGGTGTTGTTTCATGGGTTTTGAATCTACTATTTCAACGTCGTGATAAATTTTGTTTGTCCTTGTAGGTATGTCTGGAAACAAGTGTTCATATTCAGACAATAATTGTTTAAGTTCACTTTTTTCTTGATTTTGTAAATGAGAAAGTTTCTGGTCTAGATTTTCCATAACTTCCGAATTCCGAAGACTTGTTGTTACAAGATTAGTAGAATTCAACTGAATTCCTTCATTCAAATCCTCAGCTGGTGAGACAGGTACAACTAAATTAATTGCATGATTTACCTGGCTATTTCTTTCAACATACTCCTTTAACATACTGATGTGGCACAATTGTTTTGGCTTTCGTCTATCAGGAGTATTTATAATGTAATTTAAATCACTTATTTTCTTTTCAACCGTGTATGGACCATAATATTTTGCCTGAAGAGGATTTTGTGGAATGGGCAAGAGAGCCAGGACTCTATCACCAGACTGAAAACTCCTATCCCTTGTATTTTTATCATATCTTAACTTCATCTTTGATTGAGTGCAAATTTGCTCTTGCGACCTCACAAGCCTTTGACAATTTATACTTGAAATCAGAGACATAATCAAGAAGATCAAGTTCTGTTTCTTCATTTGAAAGAAGTTTCTCTTTCAATAACTTTAAAGGTCCACGCACGGTATGTCCAAATACCAGTTCAAAAGGACTGAACCCTAGAGATTCCTAAACGGACTCTCTAACTGCAAACAAAAGTAAATGAATGCCTTCATCCCAGTCTTTACCTGTGTCAAAACAATATGATTTCATCATGTTTTTCAGAGTTTGGTGAAATCGTTCCAAAGCCCCTTGGCTCTCAGGATGATAGGCAGATGATTTGAACTGTTGAATGCCCAATTCATGCATGACTTGCTGGAAAATTCCAGACATGAAATTTGACCCTTGATCCGACTGGACAAATTTGGGAAGGCCAAACTGAGTAAAGAACTTTATCAAAGCATTTACTATATTCTTGGTTTTAATATTCCTCAAAGGAATTGCCTCTGGGAATCTTGTTGACGCACACATTATGGTCAACAAATATTGGTTGCCTGACTTGGTCTTTGGTAAGGGACCAACACAATCTACCATAATTCTACTGAATGATTCGTCAAATGCAGGAATTGGTTGGAGATGAGCCTTAGGTATCTTTTGATTTGGTTTTCCTACCATTTGACAAGTATGACAAGATCTACAAAACTTGCATACATCACTTTTGATTTTTGGCCAATAGAAGTGAGTCAAGATCTTGTGATACGTTTTATTTATCCCTAAATGACCAGCCATAGGCGTTTCATGGGCCAAACTAAGTATTTCCTGTCTGTAAGGTTTCGGAACTACAATCTGATATTTTACTGACCATTCGTCACTAGCAGGTACCTCGGGAGGTCTCCACTTTCTCATAAGAACTCCATTTTTAATGAAGTAACAGACAGGTACTTCAGTTGCTTCTTTTTCACTAACGGCCCTCTGAAACAAACAGGAGATCTCAGGATCCTTCTCCTGTTCGACGACAAGTGATTGTCGTTTGTCACCCTGATCAGATAAAAGAGAATGAGTATTCAAAAGAGGATCACTATGATCAATACCTTTTGACTGATCCAAATTAGAAGTGAAAGTGACCTCATCAAAAGCCTGACCAATACATGTGTCAGTTAAAGGAATGCATTCCTTATCAAAATCATTCTCAAGAGCTTTCTTTGCCATAGCTCTGGTAACTGCACAAGCTGGGAATAAATCAGGGATTTCTTTTTCAATAGGATCAAGTTTCTGATCCAAATAAGGCTTGTCAGTTACAAGTGGATTAACCACAACCTTGTCTCCAGCTAAGTCATTGCCTAGCAACAAATGAATGCCCTCAACGGGTAAGGTAGACACTACACCAACTGTCACAGGTCCTGAAACTAAGTCTGATGACAAATTAACAGAATGGAGAGGAACATTAACAAAGCTGCACTCTACTCCCTGAATGAGAACACTCTCATTAGAACAGGTCTTCTCAGAAGAAGGCAAAATACCTGAAACTAAAAGACTCTGAGAAGCTCCTGTATCCCTCAAAATTTTAATAGGGATAGGATTGGCCAAATCACCCAAGAGTGATATAGAACCCTTCGACACGAATGGTTCAAAATTCTCCAAAACACAATCAGACTGAGGTTTTTCAAACCCAACAAATGTATTGTTTTCAATACATGACCGTGACCTTGACCTCTTAGAAATAAGAGCATTTGGGATAGGTCTATCTTGATTCTGATGCCTATATTTCAATTTGAAGCAATCAGAAATGACGTGTCCTTTTTTCTTGCAATAGGTACACGTAGGAATAGACAAGGATTTTGAATCAAGTCTCTCAGAGGCTTGATTTTTAGAATTTGTGCCAGATTGAGTTTTACTGAGAGTCGTATTTGGTTGAAACACCTTTCTATCAGTAGACTGCTGAGTGAAAGATTTGCTTACAGCAGGAACTTTATGAGTTAAGGAATACTCATCAGCAGCAATAGCAGCTTTTTCCAAGGTTTCAAACTTATGCTCTTCGAGATGATTCTTAATGTCACTATGGACACAGTTCTTGAACTCTTCAAGTAATATTAATTGTTCAAGACTTTCAAAATCATGTTCGATTTTCTTGGCTAAGCACCATCTTTTGAATAACTGTTCTTTTTCTCTAGCAAATTCAACATAAGTTTGTCTAGCATCTTTCCTATAATTTCTGAACTTTTGCCGATAAGCCTCAGGGACTAGTGCATAACCCTTCAAGAAGCATTCCTTAACCAAATCGTAATCAGAACTTTGTTGTACTGACAGAGATATATAGATATCTCTGGCCTTGCCACAAAGTACACTCTGCAATAATTGAGTCCAATACTCTCTTGGCCATTTCGAATTCTCAGCAACTTTTTCAAAAAGAATAAAATATTTGTCTACTTCCTTTTCACTAAAAGGGGGAACTAACTTGACGTTTCCTAAAATGTTAAAATTTGAGTTTGCACGAGAAGTGGAATAGTGCCTGTCACTTGCCAGATCCAACTCTTTCATTCTAAGTTGAAATTCTTTATCTTTTTCCCTTTCCTGTACATGCATTTGTTCTTTTTGTAATTCAATTTGTTCTTTTTGTAATTCCATTTGTCTTTGTTTTTCCCTTTCTTCTATTTGTCTTTGTTTTTCCCTTTCTTCTATTTGTCTTTGTTTTTCCCTTTCTTCTATTTGTCTTTGTTTTTCCCTTTCTTCTATTTGTATTTGTTCCTTTTGTAATTCTAGTTGCCTTTCTTTTTCCCTTTCTTCTAATTGCATTTTCATTTGTTAATTCTGACTCTGAAGCTCGAGCTTCCTTAACTCTATTTCCATTTTTTTTATTTTTAGTTCTAATTTCTTACTGTCAGAGTCTGTCATAGTCTTACTGACAGATGCTAAAACAGTTTGGTCAAAAATATTCTTTTCTACCAAATGTTGAACTAAAATTTTTTTTGATTTTTTGTTTTGTCAAGGAAGCTTTTGCTTCAGAAAGATCGTACTTTCTGGCAAGTTCAAGCAACTCATCCTTTTTCAGACTATCCAACTGTTCTGAGTTGGGTTAGAAAGAAAACTCTCCACTTTTGACATTCTTAAAGCCTGTTGTTTTCACTAAAATTTCAAATAAAATGAACTAGGGAATTTAAATTTCAATTTTTAGCCAATTTCATATATCAGCCAAATTCATATATCCAATCCCGGACGAGCGACCCAATTTCTTTATGTTACGTATCAGCTCGTTCAAAGTAACACAAAGAAAGAGTGAAGACAACAAGCTTTGTAAATGTTAACAAAAATTTATTTATTTCCCTAGAAAACACGGTGAAAAGGTAAATATGTGAAACAAGACTTACGATTTACGAAGATCCAAAAATATGTTCTAAATTTGTGAAAACACACAAGTCCTGTGAATAAACAGTTCTAAATTGATACAGTCTGAATCTCAGTTCCGTTCGAAGATGGCGGATGATGACGTCAGACGAAGGCTAACACAGAATGTCCAGAATTTTCACTGTAAAGCACAATTTGTATTGTTCTGTTCCGATTTAGAAGTAATTTCATCAAATGTCTTTGTCCAAAGCCAGTAGGGTTGTTCTCCAGGGAAAATAATTACTTAGAAAGTAGATGAAATACAGCTACCACCACTAACAACACACATGTTGTTCCTAACACGTACGAATGAACAAACACCTCTTTCCAGCACAGAAATACCTTTTCCTTAAGGTGTTAGCAACTCTACAAGATGTTATGATGTGACTCTCAACTACAACTGACCACGACTACGACTATCACTATGACTGACTAAACATTTCTTACAGGTAACTGAGCATTTAAAACAAGCTAATGCGTCATTACATGTACACACGCATGAAGGATACGTGTGATTTCGAAATCATTACAATGCGTAAACAAGTATTATTTTGAAATAACGTGGTCACAGCCAACATTTACATAGCTCTTTCTCACTGTTTACTTGATACGAAAAACCGTCATGCAAAAATCGTGCTTACACGAGTCACATTTACGTTTTAAATAAATACGATGTTTCTAACAAACTATTAGACCTTGCTAACATAATCATCACCATAATAATAATAATAATAATAATAATAATAATAATAATAATAATAATAATAATAATAACATTTAGTGGTATAAAAAAATAAAAATGAAACAAATTAGAAGAATTTAAATTTTAACACATATGTAATTTGACTACAGGGTCGTAACACTTTCCCTCATAAAGAAAAAAGAAAGATTTATGTAACAAAGCTTTCTTTTTTACCAGATGTAAATTATACATGAGGTAAAAAAAACATTTACATAAGAAGAACTCTTATGAATCTACACAAAGGTGTATATGAAAATGACATTTCTATGCACGGGAAAGTGCATCTGCAATCAAATTTTCTTTTTCTTTAATGTGCCTGATGTCAAGATTGTACTCCTGCAAAAATAAACTCCATCTCAACAGTCTTTGATTTTTATTTTTCATTCTGCTGATGAAAGTAAGGGGGTTGTGATCACTAAACACAACAACCGGAGAAGGAGCCGAGCTAACATAAACTTCAAAATGCTGTAATGCTAGCATTAAAGCCAAGCATTCCTTCTCGATTGTTGAATAGTTTCTTTGGTGTTTATTTAATTTCTTAGAGAAGTAACACACTGGGTGTTCTACACCGTTTTTGTCATCTTGAAGCAGAACTGCTCCAACCCCAACATCACTTGCATCCACAGAAAGTTTGAATGGTTGACTGAAATCTGGAGCTGTTAAAACTGGTGCATTTTTAAGTATGGCTTTTAATCTATCGAAAGCCTCTTGACATTTTCCAGTCCAAAGAAACTTGTTTTTCTTTCTCAACAAGTTTGTCAGAGGTTCAACAATATCAGAAAAATTAGAACAGAATTTGCGATAGTACCCAGCCATACCCAAACATCGCATCAGCTGTTTTTTACTAACAGGCACAGGAAATTCAGAAATAGCCTTGACCTTAGCATCTATAGGTTTAATTTGACCATGTCCCACAATATGTCCTAGAAAAGTAACACACGCACGGCAGAACTCACTTTTAGATAAATTAATAGTCAAATTTGCATCCGTGAGTCTGTCGAAGAACTTCCGAATCGTGGCTAGATGTTCTTTCCAGGTGTTGTTGTAGATGATGACATCATCAATATAAGCATCACAATTGTCTAAACCAGAAGTAATCATATTCATAAGGCGTTGAAAAGTACTTGGAGAACCCTTCATCCAAAATGGCATTACTTTATACTGGTAGAGTCCATCTGGAGTCACAAATGCCGAAATTTCTTTTGCTCTTTCCGTTAATGGAATTTGCCAAAACCCTTCAGAAGGTCGAATTTAGTGACGTATTTGGCATTTCCAATTTTGTCGATACAATCGTCGATTCTTGGCAATGGGAATGAGTCTGTTTTAGTCACACTGTTCACCTTCCTATAATCCGTACACATTCGGAAAGTTTTATCCGGTTTCAGAACAAGAATGCACGGTGAACTCCAGTCACTCTTACTGGGCTCAATAAAATCATTTTCCAGTAAATACTGAATCTCTTTTTTCATGTATTCCTGTTTAAAAGGATTCATTCTGTATGGGTGTTGTTTCATGGGTTTCGAATCTACTATTTCAACGTCGTGAAAAATTTTGTTTGTCCTTGTAGGTATGTCTGGAAACAAGTATTCATATTCAGACAATAATTGTTTAAGTTCACTTTTTTCTTGATTTTGTAAATGAGAAAGTTTCTGGTCTAGATTTTCCATAACTTCCGAATTCCGAAGACTTGTTGTTCCAAGATTAGTAGAATCCAACTGAATTCCTTCATTCAAATCCTCAGCTGGTGGGACAGGTACAACTAAATTAATTGCATGATTTACCTGGCTATTTCTTTCAACATTCTCCTTTAACATATTGATGTGGCACAGTTGTTTTGGTTTTCGCCTATCAGGAGTATTTATAATGTAATTTAAATCACTTATTTTCTTTTCAACCGTGTATGGACCATAATATTTTGCCTGAAGAGGATTTTGTGGAATAGGCAAGAGAGCCAGGACTATCACCAGATTGAAAACTATCTCTTGCGTTTTTATCATATCTTAATTTCATCTTTGATTGAGTAGAGTGCAAATGTGCTCTTGCGACCTCACAAGCATTTGACAATTTATGCTTGAAATCAGAGACATAATCAAGAAGATTAAGTTCTGTTTCTTCATTTGAAAGAAGTTTCTCTTTCAACAGCTTTAAAGGTCCACGCACAGTATGTCCAAATACCAGTTCATAGGGACTGAACCCTTGAGATTCCTGAACGGACTCTCTAACTGCAAACAAATGTAAATGAATGCCTTCATCCCGGTCTTTACCTGTGTCAAAACAATACGACTTCATCATATTTTTCAGGTTTGATGAAATCGTTCCAAAGCCCCTTGGCTCTCAGGATGATAGGCAGATGATTTGAACTGTTGAATGCCCAATTCGTGCATATCTTGCTGGAAAATTCCAGACATGAAATTTGACCCTTGATCCGATTGGACAAATTTGGGAAGGCCAAATTGAGTAAAGAACTTTATCAAAGCCTTTACTATATTTTTGGTTTTAATATTCCTCAAAGGAATTGCTTCTGGGAATCTTGTTGACGCACACATTATGGTCAACAAATATTGGTTGCCTGACTTGGTCTTTGGTAAGGGACCAACACAGTCTACCATAATTCTACTGAATGGTTCGTCAAATGCAGGAATTGGTTGCAGATGAGCTTTAGGTATCTTTTGATTTGGTTTTCCTACAATTTGACAAGTATGACTAGATCTACAAAACTTGCACACATCACTTTTAATTTTTGGCCAATAGAAGTGAGTCAAGATCTTGTGATACGTTTTATTGATCCCTAAATGACCAGCCATAGGAGTTTCATGGGCCAAACTAAGTATTTCCTGTCTGTAAGGTTTCGGAACCACAATCTGATATTTTACTGACCATTCGTCACTAACAGGTACCTCGGGAGGTCTCCATTTTCTCATAAGGACTCCATTTTTAATGAAGTAACAGACAGGTACTTCAGTTGCTTCAGTTTCACTAACGGCCCGCTGAAACAAACAGGAGATCTCAGGATCCTTCTCCTGTTCGACGACAAGTGATTGTCGTTTGTCACCCTGATCAGATAAAAGAGAATGAGTATTCAAAAGAGGATCACTATGATCAATACCGTTTGACTGATCCAAATTAGAAGTGAAAGTGACCTCATCAAAAGCCTGACCAGTACACGTGTCAGCTAAAGGAATACATTCCTTATCAAAATCATTCTCAAGAGCTTTCTTTGCCATAGCTCTGGTAACTGCACAAGCTGGGAATAAATCAGGAATTTCTTTTTCAACAGGAGATCAACTTTCTGATCCAAAGAAGCCTTGTCAGTTACAAGTGGATTAACCACAACCTTGTCTCCAGATAAGTCATTGCCTAGCAACAAATGAATGCCCTCAACGGGTAAAGTAGACACTGCACCGACTGTCACAGGTCCTGAAACTCAGTCTGATGACAAATTTACAGAATGGAGAGGAACATTAACAAAGCCGCACTCTACTCCCTGAATGAGAACACTCATTAGAACAGGTCTTCTCAGAAGAAGGCAAAATATACCTGAAACTAAAAGACTGAGAAGCTCCTGTATCCCTTAAAATTTTAATAGGGATAGAATTGGCCAAATCACCCAAGAGTGATATAGAACCCTTCGACATGAATGGTTCAAAATTCTCCAAAACACAATCAGACTGAGGTTTTTCAAACCCAACAAATGTATTGTTTTCAATACATTACCGTGACCTTGATTTCGAAATATCGCCAACGTAGTATAGAATGTCAACAAGTATTATTAGTAATGACCGTGGTCACAGCCAATCATTTACATAGCTATTTCCGACTGTTTACTTGAATCGACAAACCGTCATGCAAAAATTGTGCTTACGCGAGTCACATTTACGTTCTCAATAAACACGATGTTTCTAACAAAATATCAGATCCTGCGAACATAATCATGATCATAATAATAATTATATTTAATGATATAAAAATGAAATAAAAATGAAATAAAAAGATTTAGAAAGAATTCAAATTTTAACACACATGTAATTTAACTACAGGGTCGTAACAATATATATATATATATATATATATATATATATATATATATATATATATATATATATATATATATATATATATATATATATATATATATATATATATATATATATATATAATTTTAAATTGTACGTCCTCCTACGATATTAGCAAAAATACCCTAGGAGACAACGTTACAATTGGAATCGATCATTGTCGTGACTTTTTATGTGTTGTGTGCATTGATGGATCTGAATCAGTCCGATCAATATTTTCAATTTTTATCTCAGTATCCAGATATTATAATTTGTATGAGATTATTTTGTTGCACTAGGAAAATATGAATGAGAATAACGCACTCTGTATAACAACGGAATGTACTTCTGAATTTTAGAATATTCAATAAATAATCATTTTGCGAGAAACATCCCTCAAAGTGTAATGAAACTCATATAAATAATACTGTAATCATGTGATTCAAGAGTATTTAATTGCAGGAGTCAATCAGTTTCTACCAAAAGGTAAAGACGTGATTCTGACCAATTTAAGTCTTACCATTTCAAAAACTAAGCCTTCTGAAAGTTGTTCAGTCCATGAAACCTCCACAGTAATGTAGTCAAGTCCATCTAATTGGTCGACAAGTTTATACAAATAAATACAGAAAATCTTCTTTGAAATAAAAGGAAAATAAAGTTTGTAAAAGCGGCCTCTTTATGCATCGTAATTAATTGCAGTGACGTTCATGAACACATCACTGTTTAGCGTCGGCAACATAAAATCAACGCTTTGCAAGTCATTCCTACAATTGTCTACGACCAGCTTGATTTCTTGACACCATGGAATCGATTCTAACAGTCACTTTTAGAATAAAAGCCTACACTAATTTACTGATGACAGGCCCGTTTATTTTAGATACCAAGTTTACTGCTTGACATGAACGTCACACGGCTCGTGTTGAATAAGAAAACCCAACTTTATATATCCTGTCTTTTGACTCTGAATAAAAAAGATATCATATATCGAGCAGTCTTTAATATTACCTTATCTTTGTCATGCTTCTCTCGTAAAACTATCGTATTTCCCCAGTGAGAATTAGACTTCAATAGTTTGGTCTTTGTTTTGCTGATTGAGCTGGAATGAAGTTATATTATTTAACGTGATGTTATGTAAAATGACTATATTTTTAGTGGTATATGTACTTTGCTGATCAAATTACCTTCAAATGAATGTTTGTTTGTCCATGCCTTTTGTTACGGAACGAATATGGTTCTGTTCATCGAAAAGATTTAAGTAACTTCCATTATATGTCTAATAGTTTTCACCATTTGCGAAATAAGGAACAAGCTAGCATTGAATGAATGGGTTTATCATTTCAAAGCTAAGCTTGAAGGAAACAGACTTTTTGATTCACCTGCTGTTTATACATATCCTATCTGCAGAGTCTGTAAAAGTGGCCCTTTGAGCGAATCGACCAGCAATATATAATCTCATTATTTCTTTTCAAATTCATTTGATTTTATTAGAATTATTATTATTATTATTATTATTATTATTATTATTATTATTATTAGTAGTAGTAGTAGTAGTAGTAGTAGAAGTACTACTACTACTACTACTACTACTACTACTACTACTACCAGCAGCAGCAGTAGTTGAATGATATATTAAAAGATATAAACATGTTAAGGTAATAAATACAAACGTAGGAACTTTATTATAGATAAATCATTTGTTAGAGCAATCACTGAACCATTGTTACCTCATACAGGATGATCTCCAATATCGTCTTTGCATTGAAAAGAGAAGCGGCGCACAATTCGAATCAAATGAGAAAACGGTGGCATTCAATTGCTGTTTAATTTACAATTACTCTATGTGACCCTAGTTAAAACTGTCAAATTAGGTACCACATATTTCTAACAATTGAAAAGTGACGCAGAAGGAGGGTAAATGATTGTAGATCAATATATAGAGAAATGAAAGCCTGTGACAAACTTATTGGGAGCTCGTGCTAAATTTACAATGTGTCACAGCTCATTTTATTTAACGAATCGGACTTTATCAACTTCTTATCGTTTAACACCAACAATCACACACCTCACTTTAAAACATATAAACTTTTATTTCCTTATATAGTCAATGTAAAATTAATGTCAAATGCAATCTCAGACGAACACTACAGAGAGGATGAGAGCGAAGTCGCAATAGCTAGTTATTTCCATCTGTTTTGGTGACGTCTGCTAGCATGGCTTCGCGGTGGGCGGGGCAGCAGCTTCGTCATCTAGGCCAGAAAATTGCAATGAGATAGCGAATAAATGATTGGCGTGGTAATGATATGATGACAAGGATAGCGTCAAACGAATGGTATGATGATTGGGCGATGTATTGAGATTACAGAACACGGGATGGTAAAATAGCAAAATAGGGATGAGGTGATCACTTACTTCGAAGTCATTACAAAATATCCAAGCCATTTCACGACTATCAGAATGTGTGCTCAGGAAACGAAAAGAAGAAGGAAGCATGAAGCGCATTGACTAATGTGATAATTGTTAATGAATTTTAGAGATCCATTTCATAATCATTGAAAAGGGTTCTAAACGATAAATTAGCACAAATCGGCACAAAGGGTATATTTAAAAAAGCAATGATCTGTAGCACTCACAACATTTACACGTGTATCCACTTGCAACGTACAAATATCTGCAAATAAGAACATTCTAAGTATTACTTGCCCGCTCCCTCTTCCCTTGATCCAGGGTCAGAGGAGAGTGATGGGCTGGATTTACACGATATGTTAATTATAAACGATGGTATGACACCAACCATATGTGATGGGGGTGGGTGGGAGATGAGGCAACTATATTTATCATGACAGACAGGTCCTGACACACATTTCCTAGCAAAAATATCCCTGTCCTTTAATATCTTCCACGTTATTAGGCGATACAAATTGGGTGTCCAATTAGAAAGGTTTATATTCTTATATTGTTTTAAATTGCACTTTTTTATCTTTATATTTTAGAACTTAATGCTTGATCGGTACCACTATTGTGCTAACATGTTGTTAAATCCCATGCATACATGGTAATGTGGTTCATGCACGCTTTACCAAAAAGACCAGAAACATAATTTAAAAAAATAAGGGAAGATAGAAAGAAAGAAACTTCGGTTTCGTATTTTGAAGGATTCATTTCGTAACTCAAACTCCCTCTTCGGCAAACATGGACAGTCATTCTTGGCCATCTATATTTCTGAAATTTGATGAGAATATGCATTTGAAAGAAACAATGGAGATGCAGTTCAAAGACAGGAATTAATCTTTGCCATACTTTACAAAACAACAACAAATGCAAATTAAAGAAATTCGACTCCATAGTGACGTAAGGAAATGATTATAATTAACTAAATTCTTAATAATCAAGAAGTACTGAGCAAGTGCAAAGCAGAAAACTAAATAGTAGTTATTTTCTTGTCATTTTATTCTGAATAATTCCATGGAATGCTGATCAGAAGAAAAGTCTGCAGATCGATTAAGCACTTCAAAATTATAAGTCCGTAAAATTTAAAACAGGAAATCGACTGTACAAAAATATTTCATGGCGTAAAAGACTGATTAACACACCTGCCATATTTATTCTTTCTTCAGAGGGAATCGGCAAAGAAGGAAGCGCTTTAGGTTAATTTTAATTTAAATGATCCCTGTGTCAAAGCGAACGGTTAGGCATAAAAACTCCAACACTTACTGCCCTCCATGAGTTCTTTATCAGTTTTCGTATTGCTTGAGATATATTTTCTATATCAAAGCAACATATCGATTCCAAGTTTGCCTGTCAAGGATCGTATGCTTCTGCCTCGTATTAATGTCATCCGCATCTCTCACACAGCAGCTAGGACGATGCTGAACAATCTCCATCTTCTTTCATGAATTTTGTATTGGATGCGATATGTCTATGACTTGGCACCAAACTGGTCTTATTAAAGGGTTCTATTAACCGGGAATAGCAGTAGAAAATTATATTTCATGAAATTATGTTACTTTAATTATAAAGAAGTCATGAATGTAAATTAAAAATTACTCATTATCTGTAGCAATGGGAAGCGATTCAGACTCTGTCGGAAAGAATAATAAGCAACATTATTGGGTAACGTCATGTCAAAATCATTGAGATGGATATTTGTAAAGATAAGACATTATTTCTGCAAAGGAGATATACTTTGTGACAGTTAACTGTCGACAAAAGGAAATGTTTGACATACTAGTATGCAATATTTCTACATTCCACAAACATTATTGGCGTTCAGGAAGATTAAAGTGGGAATCAAATACTGGAATAAATTTGCATATAAGAATATAGTTGATTATTTAATTTGACCGTAATTGTCAAGTAACACCGCATGCACACACGCCCACGCGAGCGAACTTACTTGCGGGTCTCTTGATAGCTTCCAAGGGAAATATAAAACACATTTCAGTTTGGCATTTAACTCCAGAAACATGGCCAAAATTTTAAGCTTCTCTCCTCGCAAATTGTCTGATGCAATCTATTGAAAAGGGTTACACAATTTTATCTGTCGAAATTAAAAGGTACTAATGTAAACTTGAAATTCTCTTTCAATTATTAAAGTACGTGTCGCATATTTTCATTCATACCAGGTTAGACTTCGTTAAACGACTAACTTTATGGTTAACGAAAGTTCGATTTCAGTAGAATTTTAACTCATATTTTGTCGATTCGTATTCTAAATATGAACTTCAAAGTGCTCCATGCACAACCAGATAATTTGCGTTTAATTCTTTTTCCGGTTTTAATTGTCTAACATGTATCGGTTCACTATATTGGCTTCCAGATTAACACGTGCTTCTATGTACAAACAGATTTCAAACTAGCAGAAACAGTGAAGTGATTAGCTTTGGTGGCTTAGACATGGTCTGCTACAAATTACTAGTAAGTCATCGGACTAATCCGTCCTTACCTTCTGTTGAAACTTAAGGATCTTTGAGCTAAGCAGAGAATGTTGTATGCTTATCATATTAAATGTAGGCAAATAAGTTTTATTAGCCATATCTAACATAGATGAGTAATATAAAACCCGGGCAGAGGAATCTAAATGTCCGGTAGATAAGACATCAAATTCCAATTATATATAATTGTTACCAAAGCACATCTATTATTCATATTTTCTATCAAAAATGATATGTTAACCCACAAGCTACAATTCTAGAACCATTAAAACTAGAGATAATCTGATTAACAAAATAGATCAAATAAATTAATGTCGACAATGAAGACATAAATGGCATGGCATGGTAGCACATAATAATGTTTATCTTTTTGAATAATTCTGAGGGTGCCAATGCATCTTAGTGCCCAAAATCTGTCAGAATAGGTAATGAAAGTGCGAGACCACCTGTAATTTTTAAAATAAATTATATAGTGTGGTGCGTTGGAAAGGAGATTTCTACAACAGTGAGGAGTGGAAATTATTTTTCCCTGTTCTATATATGCAAACAAGAGTGCGAGACTACTTGCATCTTTTCTGGATATGTATATGAGTGTGTGACCACTTGTTGTTTCTTTATTACTATCAAAACCTTACTACTGAAATAAATGATATAATTGTGGTACTGTAGAATTACGACACACAAGTTCTGCTTTTCAGCAGCTATAATGCATATATGTGTTAGGTGAGGAAATATTTGGCTGTTAGGAGGCAGAAAATTGCATGCTTAATTCCGGTATGTACATTTCGACGGTGATTAAATTGTGCAAGGCCAGGACTTGGGGATAATTTATGTATAACTTGACTTTTTAAATGTAGATTAAACATGCAGTATTTGTAACAACACAAAGATTGATAGCTGACAAAACTAATTCAGATGGACATAAACAATGAAACCCAAACATATAGATACACAATATTCGCTACTGGTCTCACACTGTTTTCATACCCTCATGAGATGATACCAAATCAAAATAACAAACGGTCTTGCTTTCTCATTTGCATATCCAGAAACAAATTTACAAGTGGTTAGTTAAAAAATTAATATTGGTCTCGCAGTCTGATTAGTTACGTACTAAAGTCGCATTTAATTACACCAAAAAATTAATTTCTATTTTCTATTTTGACATAAGAATAATATCACGACTCTTTGTCATTAAACTAGTAATAGAAAAGAACAAAAGCCCACAAGTTTTGTAAACTTAAACAAATAATTTAGTTCCCTTAAACACAAAGTAAAAAATTTAAACGGAACGTACAGTAATGCGAAATAAATTCCAAATAGTCCTAGGATTTCTAACAGAAGTCCTAATGAAAAGTTTCGAAAAAATCTTTAGTGGTATTTGAAATAAACTCCAGCGCTGAACATTTGCATATGACTGTAGTGGCCTGTACCCTCGAATGTACGAATATACTAATGGCCTTAAGTGTAATGATGTGCCAAAAGTCTTTGATGAATCACATTAATTTAATCCTTGCTTAAATTCATTATAGTTCCAAGTTAAGAATATTATTAAGCACTTTGTAATTCCAGAGAATAAATATTTTGAATAAATAAATTCCAGCCCAAATAAAATTCTGAACACAAGAAAATAATCTGCTACAGCACGAATAAATAATTTGTAGTAAACAATAATATCTCAAAGCTAAGACATAAAAGAATAACCAATATGAGGGCCAAAAGTTCATTTCTAGAACAATTTAAGTTAACATTAGAAGGTCTCTTACTAAACTTATACTAAAGAACATGATAAACACGATGTCCTTAGCTCAGACAAAGATAATAATATTAATATGTAACCTACACTCACAGACAAATATAAACTATGTATTAGTTGTTTCAAAATAATAAAACATATCAATGATTCTAGTCAGGCAAAACATGAACTTGATTTTGGACAAAGTCAGCTACAAGATACAATATTACATAATCCAAAATATATAGTGAATAAAAAGCTAACAAATAATACAAACTAAATATTCATAATAATAGATGAAGAAATTCGCAAACAGATCGATCTTTTCATAAAATACGGTATCATTTTACCTTTGAAGTTTTCATTCAAGAAGCAGAGGAGGACAAAGATGATGACAAATGATGATGCTAATAAACTGACGATGAATGATGATAATGATGATGATGGACGATGACAAAAGGAAAAATGGAAACATAAAGAAAGTAGGATGAGAAAATGAGCGAAGTTTCTTCTCAGATATATCGATACAAATCATAACTCACTATAGCAGCCAATGTTGATCCAGGAAATAAATCATTCTTTTCTCTTTATGAGTACCAATATAAAACCAGTATATGATTCTGAGATCATTCTGTGGAGAAAACTTTGAACTTAACAAAATTAATTTTGAATGGATATTAGTTTTTCGTGGACTAACATTATCTCTAAAGTAATCATGGTCAGCAAAATGACTAATTTTGGACAAATATAATGATATGTATATTTAACTGTGTGCTTTTGCTTTGTCTATGATCGTAAGTTGTGCTTTAGAGAATATAAACAGAATGTGTACACAGCTAAATTGTATTCATGGTTGTAAATGTAAATGGAATGATTACATCACATTTGAGGTTCGGACATTCTAGGCCCAGTCATGTTTACAATTATATTGGAATTTTCCAATGGAATGATTCATATCTAGGTCAAGTTAAAATGTGTTTAAATAGGGATTTAATGAACAAATAGTTCATTTCTGTGTTAGTTCAGTCTCTTGGAATCCTTTTTGTGATCAGAATTTGAAGTTGTATAGTTGAAATAGGATACAATTCGAGAGGACGTATTTATTGGAATTATTAAACTGCTCATTGACTTTTGGATTAATAAATTACTTAGAATTTTTTTTTTAAAGTTAAATCAAAGATATTCTGGATCTCATAATTGTGCTTTATCAGGACATTCAAGACTAATGGAATTCATTCTTAACATTCTATAGTTTTGGACTTGTGAAAGGAAATTTAGGATTACTTAGAACTTAATTCATTGAACTGTAAGTGTCATTTGAATTTTCATTTTATAATGTAGGGAAATAAATAAGTTGTTGTTGGTTTCACTTTCTTTCTGTAACATATTTTGTGACCTAGAGTAGTAACAATTAAACACTTAGATCTACTTGTTCATATATGCTTCAACTGAGAACCAAGGTAATATTTAAGTAGCATTTTTTTTTTTTAGCGTATACATTTCCAAAATAGTAAAAGAACATTTTTATTGTCGGTTAGAAAGTTGACCAACAATTCCAGGAGTGGTAATTTTTTTGTTAGGAAAACATAAAGAAAAATTGTATTTAGGGCAAAAATGAATTTTGTTTATTGAGATCCTAATCTTATAGAAGAAATGCAGATCTGATTTTTTCGGGTAGGGGAGATTTGTCATTAAAGAATCTGATTTATTAAAGATTTTTTTACATTTTACACAAATCAAACAGGAGTTATTTTCGCAATTAATGAAGTTATTTATTTATTTGCATCTTTAGAAAATAATTTTTAAGGTCATGCTGTGTAATTTTGCAATTTTACACATTTATTCCAGAATTTCAAACAATATTTACCCCAGAGAAAGGCAAAGTTTGCTGGAAAGAATCATGTAACAAAATGACGGTTTAATTATGTTTTACGGATGTTCTTAAAGGAGTTCTAGGAGGAGGAAAGCAAACTTTTGAACCTAATTTAAAATGCGACTTATATAATTCGCATTGTAATAACACGTTACCAAGACTGATCGCTTAATCGTTATTCGCATCTGGTAGTGTGATCAATGTGCATGCCTGAGGTCAATTTTAAAATCCCTTAACAGTATTATTTATCTCTTTCGATGCCTTATTAACCTAGCAGAATCAAGTAGAATCATTTTACTTTTTTCCGAGATGAAGAAACCACCTTTTCTGTGTAAAGCTTACTTATAGTTTCAAACATATAAAGCAAATCAGAGTTGCTTTGCTGTCTGTTGATAAATCATGCGTGGCATTTAAAATGGTTCTCAGGGGATCTATACTCAATTAAACGTACAATAACAGACATATGATTCAGCTTAAGTGAGCACTCATCCAAATAGTCTCAGACTTTTCGTGTGGATGAACGATCAGTGAGATCTTCGCCATACGACGGTCCGATAAAGGTCTATACTAACGATTGCATAATTTTCTTTTATATACCTTATACTTATATATATATATATATATATATATATATATATATATATATATATATATATAGATAGATAGATAGATAGATAGATAGATTATACAGATACACAAATATCTAGCAAACTGTCAGGCTATGATACTAACTCACGGATCACACAAAAGAGGAACATTTCGCACATTTGCATGAATAAATGATGTCACCCCTGAAGTTCATTATAACGAAGATTACATTTATCGCTTATAAATAAATTGTACTGATAGACATTACGGTACAGAGGATGTACTTTTCGGGCTAAACAAATAAGAAGGGAAGAACAAAAAAAATAAATGGGCGACACATGATGGTAAAATTTTGTTGAAAAGACCTTTACACGACTTTTAGCGTAGATCTCACGGTTACGCGTTAGAATCAGCTTGAATGAGACTTTTGTGACTTTTAAAACTAGACTTAACAAATAACTGGTCAAATCCTTTGATAGGTGGAACGGTCAAAATGAAGACCTAGATCAAATACATGGATAGTTCTCATATTTTTGTTATGTTTTGGGCCGACCACTTGAAATATCACCAAAAAAGCCATCGGAATGTTGTATTAACTTGGCAGATGTATAACAATAACACGCATTGCCCTCCTTTTCACCTCTACATTACATCACCGGTAGAAGTCAATAAAAATATGTTTATTTTTTATCGCTTATGCAGAAATAGTGCTGACAGACTTTTGTGTATATACTGGTATTTTTCAGACAGAGGGAAAATATATATGAAATAGGAATTAGCCACATCTAACAGTAGCAATCATTCGTACAGACAATTCATGATCTTAGCGCTTGGCGTAGATTCCTCATAGTGAACCGTGAGTCTATTTTTAAGCGAGAATATCAAGGAAAATGCTTTATCCCGGATGTTTTCTCATCAAAGCGTAGGTTGTCTTTAGCAAGAGCAGCATTTCCCTCCACGCTCACATGCTTTGAGAACATTCTTAGCTAAGTATGTTGGAACAAATACAATTCTCAAAAGAGTCGATTTTTTAATTTACAGCAACACTTATGCATGCACCTGAATGTAAGAAGACATTGACGTGCCCTCATGCCAGACGTTGAAATTTCTCTAACTTCTTCTGTAAGGTCAAAGGGCAGGAAAATGCATAATGGTATGTTGTAAGTGGATAATGGTGAAGCATACTATGTTTCGATTTAAATGGTCACAATTAAACATGCTCAGATGTTTGCCATCATTAAACTTCTAGGAAAAGCATCATAACTATAATAACTGGGAGAAGTGCATTGAGAAATTTCACTGCTTGTGCTAAAACGTTTTCCATAAATAACTGCAAGTCTGTGACGTTTTAAATTAAGCAAATTAGGGACTATGCAGTAAGATGCAAATTTCAAAGAGTCTAGTGAATAATTAGCACTTTATGACGACAGTAGAAAATTACATCAAAGAAATCGATGCTTTCTAAAATGATCTCTTCTTAATGTCATAACGCCGATACATTAGTGTCAGATTTACTTTTAGAACATATTTTCTAAGGAGGAATCCTTTCAGATGATTCTTTTTTTGTTTCGGATGACGACAACGTCTGTGAAAAACTCTCCTACGATTAACCCTTTTGCTGCCCGGGCCAGATTTGTCAGCGGTTCATCGTGATTTCCAAGATTTACAGACCATGCTCTCACATTCTGGCCAGAAATTGTTATCATCGTGGTTCTGATAGTGAGGTGATATACGTTAACCGAGCTCTCTCCAAAGTTGGTTTCAAGAATATTGATATTTTTGCTTAATTAATTATTGTCGTTATTCTTTCTGCATTAGGTATTATATTTCATAATATTATGTTTGGATTTTACGACTGAACACGGAGCATAAATGAGAATTATACTAACATAAATCATAATAGGTTTGGTCTGATTTGATGTTTTCCGGCACAGCAACGTAAGTAGGGTATTTAATGCTGAAGCAAATGGGGTCAAGTGCTTTGCTCAAGGACACGCCACGATAGCTGAAAAAGGTTTGTTCTGTGGTAGGATTCAAACCCGTACCAGTGCAGCTCCCAGATAAGGACAAGAAGTCACTCTTATTTTTCTAGACACAAAAACAGACCGCTCAATTAGCTGAAATGTTGCTAAGAAGAAAGAAGTAAAAAAAAAAAAGAAAAAAAGGAAAAAAAAAAAAAAAAAAAAAAAAAAAGAAAGAAAGAAAAAAGGTCAAAACCAAATATGTGAGATTGAATTTCCTTGATTCCATAAACATGCTCTCCCACAATTCCTTTGAACTATGTTTTGTAAAGCAATGCTGTTAGAAGCACCTAAACATTTGGATCGATAACAAGCATTTTATTTCAAATTTGACTTCCCGGATCGAATAATTACTCTCAGTAACTTCACACTGCACGTTATTTGGCCCTTTTACGTTAGGCAGTAAACCTTACGAGATTTCCGATTAGCCTTACAGTTAATGGCTTCTAGCCCACATCCTGATACATGTCCTGTAGTACTGTGTGGATGAAAACAGCATGCCATTTGACTTGCTTTTGTAATTGGTATTGAGACTAGTATAAAAAACAAAATGCTCATTTTCATCTGTACGTTTCTTATACTAAAGACCTCCTATAGTGGATATTTTAAATAAAACAAGAACTAATTTTCCATTAGTTTTCTGGGTTGCGTTTTCTCAGATCAGCACTTTGAACGTAGTTACCAAATGTCCATCTTGCCGTTTTCACATCCCGCTCCCACCAAGGGGTATTTGTGTTTTTTTTTTTTTTTTTTTTGTGCTCAGACTTCATTGACTATTTGGTTCCTGTTTCTGGGGATAAGTGTTGTTAATGTTAAAGTATGCAAAACCTGCATAGGATAGCGTAGATAAAAGAAAATCTAAACATTATAGTTTGTTTCGAAAGAAGGAGACATGATTGCATGAGACAATTAAAAGGAACTGAGAGGAAGGCTTTCTATTTTTCCCCTATTTTTTCTACAACAATAAATGTCAATACTGCATATGCTATTGTAAAATCACGAACGAAGAGTTAGCAAACATATTGATATCCATCTGACACTTTCAACAAAGCCATAAACTTAATGTTTGATGTAAGTTGGATGGCTGTGTATATATTTGCAACTTGTGTGTGTGTGTGTGTGTGTGTGTGTGTGTGTGTGTGTGTGTGTGTGTGTTCTGGGTAAGATAATTAAAATTCCATAAAATGTAATAGTTGTAATGATTAGTGCCAGCACAGAACGAATTTATGGTCGGGGATTCGCGTGTCGGATGGCTGGCTGGTTGGTTCTTGATGGCACTCTGAAAAAGTTAATTTAAATTTATCATGACGAGGAAAAGGGGTCTAAACACACACACACACACACACACACACACACACACACACACAAATACACACAAAAGTTGCAAAAATATACACAGCCATCCAACTTACATCAAACTTTAAGTTTATGGCTTTGTTGAAAGTGTCAGATGGATATCAAATGTCTTTCCCAAAGACAGACTGAGGCAGCCGACCTTGGCTGGAACAAGAGAATGTGAAACGTACTACCCTTTTTCTATGAATCTCACACTCAACCAACTGAGCTACGCTGCCAACAATACTCTGTTAAGTGTGAAATATGCATCACAACGCAAACAATGCAAATTAAGGATACAAAAGATGAAGTCATGATCAAAAACGGTTGCTATAAATGTGCTTTACTCTAAATTATTTAAAGTACTTATGCATCCAAGGGCTATCAACAGTTCATACAGATGATGAGACCAGAATGCTGCTCCAGCAAGGACCACTAAATATGTCGATGGTGCTGATCATGACTATGAGATGACATGGCTAACCAACTGTAAGGTGTGGTCAAGAATCCTGGTAACGCATTATTTAGGATTACTTGTTGCCTGTAGCAATTCTTGTGTCAGAGTCTCATTCACTACAAATCGACGTTTTCTTCAATAGAAAATGTGGAGATACCTTTACTTAGGAGGAGGCAGTGTGTGTACTTGTTCACAGCAATATATAGAAAGCTATACCAGGTTGGGTAGAATTATATTGATTACTTTACTATAACACGGTGCTGAAGTTGTCTGGTGAGCATATGTCGCCTTTTTTCGTAGGTCCTTTTTTAGCATCAGTCCTACTAAATTTGATATCAGCCCAACGAAAATGAACACGTCCATCCACTGCCACTTAGCTAACCATCCTGCTGTTTGAACAGAGCCATCTCTACATAGAAACCTCCCGTCACCACCATACATATGTTCTCAAAATAGGCTTCAGACTAATTCCTCAGTATTAGCACTGCTATACAAGAACACGGTCTAAGCTTATAAATGCTAGTTATGCTCTGTGCTAATTACGTTCCCTATGCATTTCCTTCATCTCTCTGATTGGGGATCAAAATTCAATTGGACCCCAATTCGCATCAGAAATAGGGTAATATAGTATTTCCACTTAGTACAGGGCATTCAAATTCATTCTGAAACCAACAATTTTATGAATTATATCTGAATACTTTCTTTCTATGTCAGTATACAATATATTTGTAATATTATTTAATATGCACGAGTGTTACGACTCTACGGTTTTAAACTAAGTAACAGAAAAGAGCGAGAACCAACACGTTTTATAAACTTCAACAAATAATTTATTTCCCTAGAATACAAAGTGAAAATTTGAAAAGAACTTACAGTATTGTAAATTAACTCCCAAATAATCTTTACCAACCTTCTTATCTGATTGTTATCTATCAAATAATTGTTATTTTTCTCTTGCAAATTCGAAATGGGTCTGTCCAGGTCTTTTTTACCATTCCTAAATCTTTGTCGATATACCTCAGGTACCAACTCATAACCTTCATACATTCCTTAACCACATCGTAATCAACTCATTGCTGTGCAGACAATGAAGTGTAGACGTCACATGCCTTGCCAATAAGCACACTTTGTAATAATAGAGTTGTACACTTCGTAATAATAGAGTCCAATGCTTTCTTGGCTATTTTAAATTTTCTCTTTCTCTCTGCATCTGTATTTCCCGTTCTTCGTTGCATTTACCTATCTTCTATTTCTCTCCCTTTTGTTAAAGCTACGTTAAAAATCCAAATCACACACACACACACACACACACACACACACACACACCTTTTTGTCTTTCTGCAATTGCAATCCTTTCTCTTTCCTCTATCTGCAATTGCAATTGTCTTTCTCTTTCTTTTTGCTGTAACTGCAATGTTATTTCTTCTGTCTGTAGCTGCATTTGTCTCCCTCCTCTTTCTCCAATTGCATTTGTTTCTCTTCTTTCTCTTTCTGCAACTGCATTTGTCTCTTATTTTTCTCTTTCTAAAGCTGAAGCTTTCTTAACTCTATGTTCATCTTGTGCTTTAATTTAAATTCTTTTAATTTTATGTCATAGCCAGATAGAGACTTACTAATCAAACCCAAAACACTTTTATCCAGAAAATTGTTTTTCACCAAATATTGAACCAAAATAATTTTTTATTAAGTGTTTCGTTAAAGAATCCCTCGCCTCAGAGGGATCATATTGTCTGACTAGGTGAATTGATATTAATATAAGACCGTGGGGGTGGGGTGAGGAAGAAACCAAAGCCAGTTAAGTAGGAAAATAATATACATGAAAACATTATAAGCGACTTCAATATAAACAAAGACGTTGGGATATACGCGTTGGCCCAAAGTTTGGCCAAGCTTTTCAAAGTTTAACATTATTTCATTATATAACAAAAAACAAAACAAGTGAGGGGGGCCTTAAAATTAGAACTGCAGAACAAGTACACGAAACAGAGTACTGTTTGGATAGTTACTACGTCATCATTTTTTTAGGCTGAAATTTGAATCTACAGTTGTTGGAATATTGTTCATTGTATCATGTAAGTTTTATTTTAGATTTCATGAATATGGGATATTTATGTTTACTTGTATTTGAAAATCATAGTCGGCAAAGAAATTGCTATAATGCTCGTGGTAACTAAACGGCATGGTTTTATTCAAGACTAGCATTGCATAGACCATTAATATAGTGGTTTTGGAATAACACCCAAGAATATTTCCGTCTTAATTGTTCTTTCTTTTGAGGATTAAATCAGCTAGCATAGAATCTTTATTTAGAGCATTATACATATTTAGTCATATAAAATGTCATGTGATATCATACACGACGGTCGAACATCATTTTTCTCATTGGTAGCGAGTAAAGCTCGCCAAAACTTCCTGCCAGCCCACAGGACCAGAAACCTGAAAATGCTACAGGTCCGGTCCATAACCAACTCGTCCAACATTCCTCAACCAGAAGCCAAAAACAATCAGCGACTCATTGGTAAATTCAGGTAGACATAAATATCAGTTATGGCATAGGTTTTTCATATACTGAAACAAGGAATATACAGAACACAAAATAAGATATTCAAATGTCCGATTTATGAACCTGTATTAAACTCAGCATAACATGGTCACCAGATACTGACCGCGATGATAAAGCTTATTGTCCAGCTGATCCAGATCGATACATAACTTATAAAGAGGCTGGGCATCATAATGTTACTATTGATGACCAGTCTTAAGTATAGCTTGGATAAGAAGCTGGGTCCTCAGAACTAGGCACATCGTCCAACGATGAAGCTCTGGTATCAAACGTACCCATGAAATTAGGTCTGCGGAAAAACGAGTTCCAGCCCTGGGTCAGATGAACATAATGCAGTCGAAAAATTGAAGTTCGTTTTGCATCGTGGGTGATATCCGCATCTGTATTTCAGTAATGTTTCATATTAGCGTCTTGAAATTTAGATAAATTTACCTCATTTAAGCATCATTTAGTTTTCTTGTTGGTGATATAATTTGTCTAATGAATAGATAATCTTTGTTTACATGTGGCAATCAACGGCTCCCATAACTGTTTAGTCCTGTTTAAAAGAATGAACTATTCCATAACTCAATAGTCAACATAGCAAGTTACGCGTACACGTACCACTCTTTTTCTGGATATATTGAAAGAGTAGTGTTTCTCTGCATTTTGATACAAATTGTGCTGAAATCATTCGTGCATAAAAACGAATTCTGTAACTTTAGCTACATTTTGAAAAGCTCGCGTTAAAATTCGCCGAGTTATAGTGGTAAATATAATTTACGATGCTGACCTGAAAGAACAGCATTGTCATGGTATTATCATGCATCCTGTTTCTATATTTCAGGCGAATTATATCACTCGGCTATCGTTTTCATTTGATTGTGTCGTATTTCCGTTTAATATATTTTTTCTTTGACTTTGTTGTATCTTCTTTTTAGCCCCTGGTGGCTTCCAGGCATCCAAATACCCCAACATATGGACTTTTGAGAATCGGAAGAAGCACGTGTAACCAGATATCGCATAGACGCAGAAGAGCCTTATTTTGAGTTATAAGCATCCAAGTCTCAAGTCACGCAGATTCACGAGTGGTCATCAGAATTGTTATCTATTTTTCACTTGGTTTCTAATATTTTCAATATCATAAAATTATACAATTTGTAGATGAAATTTACTCAATATACCTAAAGTCCAACTGGCCTGACGGTCTGGCTACATTCATTTTTGTCCTGGTCAGTCGTGAAAATGGGTTGCATCGTACCGGCAGCAATTTTGCACACTGGAGAAAAACGTGTTTCCGATCAGTAGCGTACTAAGGGGTGGGGGTGGGGTGGGAGTGGACGGGGCGGTTGCCCAGAGCACCAAAGTCTTGGGGCGCCAAAACCCCAGGCGCCAGAGTGTTTGGGCATCAAAACCCCTTCGGGCCATCATCGTCGCCCTTTGCGCCATGATGTCGGCACAAATTTGGCTAACAAAAACGTCGGCATGGTGATACGTATTACTAGAAACCGTATTAAAATTTATCTAATTTTGAAACAAAAATTAAGCGAGGGAAGAAATTCGTAGATTTTGGTTGGCAGTATTGTAGGGTGAAATCAACATGCAATTTTAATGAGAAAATTTATATGGATTAATCCACTGGTTAGACTTAATGCTTTCTGCAAGATAGCAATCGATTTACAGACGAGGATATATCTAGAGTAAATGAAAACATCGAGAGATATGCAATTTACATGTTAGCTGGACAAGCTATGAACGGAACATCTATTTCAGATTCTGCTGCCGCTGTTCAATATACAAAAGGGTAATATACTTCGATAGTTTACAAGAGAATGATTACGGTAATGATGAATAATGTAGTGAGGTTTCACAGCGACAAAACAGATTTAGAAGTAAAACTGAACTATGCTATTTCAGATTCGTTTCCCACTGTTAAAGACACAAGCAAAAAGGTAATACCGTTGAACATTTTATAATGGAGACGAAAACATTGTGGCGAGGTAAAAACAAAACCCAAAAAAACAAAAACAAAAAAGAAAGCGACCGATTCAGATTTTAAATTGAACTATGCTGTTCAGTGACGAAGGAGTCTTTCTGTTACAAAGTAACGTGATTTTGAAAATGGGTAGTAACACATGAATACAGCAACAATTTAGAGAAATCCGAAGACTAAACTTGGATTAAATCCCCTATCATTATTACCGATGTAGGAAAGATGATAATGCAAAGCAAAGGCTGATAAACAATCAGTGACATTATGACTGAACATGATAGAGGACGAAGTACAACTCAAAGTCGGTAGAAATTACAGCAACAAAAACAAAACAAGATCTGATGATGATGGTCCTATTGTCGAACACGCTAATGTAATATGATACTCATGCGTTCAAATGACATATGGAAGTTATAAAGTGTTGACAAAGTCCAATTTTGAAATGTAAAAAATATTTATTAGGTTAAAAAGTGATTTATTTTGATACTAAAAGTTGTAGGAGCTGCTATAGTGTGTTTAGTACCTTTATACACATGTACTTTTTGTGTCGACCGCTCCGGTGGCCTAGCAGTTAGAGCGTCCGCCTCGGATGCGGGAGGTCGTGGGTTCGAACCTCGGCCGAGTCATACCTAAGACTTATAAAAATGGTACTAACAGCTGCCTCGCTAGGCGCCCAGCATTAAGAGGTTAGTGTTAGGACTGGTCGGCCTGGTGTCAGGATAATAGGACTGGGTGGAACATCATACTACATGTCTGCGTCATGATGACCCAGTGCTACACATCGCTATAAACTGACACACTGCAAACATCGTAGCGATATGACTGAAAAATTGTTAAAGCTACGTTAAAAATCCAAATCCCGCACAAATCACACAGACTTTTTCAGTCTGAAATTCTTGCATTTCTGTGAGCCCAGAAGAATAACTAAAAAGAATGTAAACTTTTTTCTTCAGATGTACTGTATTACCCAGGAAAGGTTATAAGGCTTAAGTTTCAGTTTGAAAATTTTGTTGTAATGCAGTCAAAAATTTGTGTTAAGCAAACGCCTCTGGGAAGTGAAATTTTCTTCGTATAAAGGTGGGTACATGTTTAACAGAGTTTCATCACTAATTTAGCTGATAGGACCTTTACGAAATTTCATTTTAAAAAAAGATGACTGCTAATAAGCACTGCATTTAATGCAGGTTTGACGGTAAAACCTACACTGAATCATTTGACTCTTCCGTTTATTGCCCTAAAAAAGAAAATATACGTATAGAGAATCCTTGGAAAACAAGGTGGTGTAAATTTTTTGAGAAAAACAAACACCACCAGATGCAAACTATTTCAGCTAATACTATCCAGACCATTTTTTAAAAACTGATTCTTTGTGTAGGTGTGTGAAATAAGATCTTGTTTGTCCTAATTCCTTATTGAAATTACTGAATTAATGAGTCTTGTAATTGGAGTGATACATATATCAAGTAGAGCTGGCGTTGACATATTTTTGTTGACTTTTTGCTAATGACGGGTGCGAGGGAACATTTGATAAGGAAATGCAAAAACAGGACTTGTACAGTATGATTTTTTTTGCGTCAATTTCAGATTTCAAATGCGTTGAAGACATCATTAAAATTAACCGGTGAAAACTTACGGCAATTTTGCAGTTGCTGTTATTGTTTTGATTTTTAATAGATGCATGTGCATATGAAGCAAACGCTTTCAAACAGAATGGAATCAAAGAGAGTTCGTTAAGTTCTCAGTATGTCAAGATTTTCTGCGCTTGTTAATGTAAACAATAAGGAGTATTCTATATTCAACACCCTGCTAAACTGGATCGATCGACCCGTAGAGAAAAAAAACCCAACCCCCCCCCAAAAAAACAAGCAAACAAAAAATTGTAAAAATAATGAAACTAAAGAATTCCTACTAAAATGTACCACTAGAGTAAAATGTGTATCACATTTCATGTATATATTTTAAACAGTTCTGCACTTTTGCCCCGAAAACAAAACTGCATGGAGGAATGCATGGACAAACGAATAAAAACATAAAAAATATTGAATGTGAAGAATTAAAAATAGCACATTTACACCTGTCCACTAATGTAAACCATGTAAACATGTACCAGATTTCATGGAAACAGCTTAAAAAGGATTCAGAGTTCTGCCTTAGAAACGAAAGTGTTGATAATGCATGGACGGATGGATTTATAGATGGAGCACAAACACACACACACACACACACACACACACACACACACACACATATATATATATATATATATATATATATATATATATATATGTGTGTGTGTGTGTGTGTGTGTGTGTGTGTGGCTTAGTAGTTATTCTCCAGAAACGACTGTATATAGGAATGACGGAACAAAAAAATGCAGTATCACCATCAATAATAGCTGGAGGATGGATATTGACGTTCGTCCAATGTACTTACACAATGATATGGGGTATAATCCGTAGTGTCTTTTGAGTTCGGTCACTGAGGAGTGAAGCAACTTTTCAAAGCCAGTCAACTTAGGATTGTCAGATCAGCCCCATTTTCATTCAGGGATGGTGTGGTCCTGTACATTACAGCAACATAAGTATGTTATTCAGTGACAAAATCAGCGTGGACCAACTACAGTCCCCCAGATATTTTTGTGGCCCACGCTCATACAAAACGCCAGCTATATAATTATTGTACAATTAGAATAATATATTATATATCACTAATGGCCCGCGAACTTTACATTTTTGGTCCATGTGGCCCGCGGTGTTGAAGATGCTGGACCACCCTGGCCTAAATAATTAGAGTAAAATGCCTTGCCGGTATACAACCCCTTTAGGTCGCGTGACATGATTCGAAACCATGCTCTTTCGGCACACAAGTCACTGAGCCACACAGGATCTGTTTTCATTCGACACCAAGTAAATATGATAAAAGTAGTTAATGAAAGCTCCAGGTGGATGCGACAATTCATAAAGAGCAGTAATGACAAAATGATTTTCAACATGCCTACGAAGACTGCCATGCCGGAAGACAAATTTAGCACCAGTTTCGTTTAGGACTAAAGCAAGTGTCGTATGAGAATGATAGCGAAAACCACTGCTCAGTAAAACAATCCTTTAAGGATCAATTGTCGTACATAAAATGAAAAGGTTTTAGGGAAAACCACAGTCAATACAACCATTCATTGTTTCAGTGGTAACAAGATTTTCAAGGTGGCTGCCATGGCGGTCATTTTGCAGATCAGAATTTTAATGACACCTGTTTCACAATGCTTACGCAAGTGAGACGGAGAAAAAGAATCGTACATATCTTTAAAAAAAACAGAAACATAAACTATGTGTGTGTGCGTGAGAGAGAGAGAGAGAGAGAGAGAGAGCTATAATATAGACTTTCAGTGACCTTTAATGACCGTGCGAACCCTGTATATAGATAGATAAAGAAATGTATATTTAAGTTTATAAACTAACAGCTGTACAGAGATTGATTCTTCTACAAGACAGAATGACGGAGGTAAGCAGTAAGAAAAAGGCAAATAATGAAAAGACTGATGGAAAAACAAGGTCAGTACAATTAACAGATAGGCATAATACATTTATAATTAATTAATCTTGGGAAAAAATGCCACACATATTATTAAGCGTGGAATGCTTTCTGAGGAAATGCAATCATTTACTAAAAATCCACACAAATCAATTACATTAGTCTGACTTTTCCACAAGGGCCCATACTCGCTTAGAAGTAGAGTCCAAATGCAAACTGTAAAACTTTGATCTGCTATCTCATAATGAGATCAAGGTCTTGGAGAATAGATACAGTAATAGGTAACAATGTATCTAAACTCGCTATACCTTGATCAAAAACAAAATTTCCATCTGAGAATACACCAAACTATTATTATTCTTAGAGGTAATAGTACTGAATCTGTCTGAAAATAAAGGAATATACATACTGGCTGTAAGATTCATTGACCATGTACAAGTTTTGTGTTTATCAAAATCTCACTGTGATTTATAATGTAATATCATAATAAAATCATATAAAGAAAAACATGACACAAAAACAACATACTATGTAGAAGTGTTATTTTAAAAAATCATAACATAATTAAAGTGAATAAAGACATATACCATAAATACATCTTAAGTAGCTTACTAAAGAAATTTTGGAAACTTGTCTTCCAGTAAGCTGAATGATGCAAAATAAAGTGGGAAATGATATCAAATTAGTTTCACAAAATTTAACTGTAGTAAACATTAATGCAAGGTCATCTGTTAAAAATGCACTTTCTTGAAGAACTCTGGAACTTTTTAAATTCTGAGATACACTGGTTTACTGACCCCATAAATAACATATCCTACTTTAATTAGGTTTCTGGAACTAAGCTTTAAAAAGGTAACTTGAAAAACTGAATTATTTATTTCCTGTATTTAACTTGGAAACCGGGAAGTTATAATCTGTATGCTGTGGGGTTTGACTTCGGTTTATGTCACAGCATCCCTCCCATTCACTGCAAGATTTGTAAAAATAAGAAGACTACAAATGAAGCAATTTCTGAGAACTCAATTTAAATTTTGTGTTATTTTTTTTTTTTTTTTTTTTACTTAAGACAGCCACATACTGGTATTATCACAAATTAGACTTGCTTTTGCTACAAATCAGAAAGGCTTGGATAATCTAATGCCGCTGTTAAAGGAACATTCATACAAAATTTGATTAACTCAATTATTATAGAGAGATGACACAGAAGGTATTTAAAGTCATACAAGAGCTTGGAAAACTATCTGGAACTTGTTTTTTAAGCAGAGATTGTCCTTACAAACATTCCTGCCCAATCTGATCAAAACTGGCTTTGACATTTTAAATTTGTTCAAAACGGTTCTGCATCTGGTTGCCATGGAAGACACATTGAAACTTGGGAAGCCAATCCAGGCTTTAATGTCATAGAGTATCTAAGAAAAATTCCTGCAAAGTTTGATCAAAATAGATTCTGCAAATGTCAAAAACAGGTATTACACAAAGTTGCGACAGAAACTTCTCCGCTGCAAGGGAAGCCACCTTTGACATAATTTGGGCAGAGCATATCCTAAACATTTATATGAAGTTTTATCAAAACTGGTGATACACAATTTTATTTTAGAATTCAAAATTAGAAAGCAGAAATGGACTGATAATAGAAGCAGGACCAAGAAGTAAAATAACATGATAGCCTTTTAATATACATTGGTACAGATATGCAGAATCCACCTTACTTAGATTCTGTCCACCTAAAAATGAGTACATGAAGCACCATATTTTGAATGCACATAGTACTTATACACGTACACCTAATGAAACAAAAGAAACTCAAACCGTGCACAGCCTTTGGTCCAATGAGCAAGAAATGTGTACATTCATTCACTCCAAAAAGAGGAAACATTTCAAAGGCTTTAGAATTATAAGGCAAAACAAAATTGTACTTACAACTTCACTAATATAGTGCATTGTTATTTCTTCTTTGATTAACACTTACTTATTTTAATGACATTAACAAAATATCTTTACTCAAGTTATGCAACACTAATAAAAGACCTACATACAGTTGTCTGCCTTGCCTGTGCAAACAAACCAGAAAACATCTTCACTCACTAAGGTTCCGATATGATAACCCTATCTACACCTTAGCATATCGAGCAGGTATTTCTGTGCTTTGGGTCTATGAATCTCATTGTGAACACTGTTCATAAATGATCGAGACAAGGGGAGTACACAACTTGAATGGGCTCATAAATAAGCAATTTTCCACTGCCGGTTTGTTTGTACAAATGCCTTTCACTCAAATACACTTGCAATAGCTTTCCTCTGGTATGTAGTCAGACTTTCAATGTTGAACTTACAAAGTCTCCTTTTTCAGTCAATTGCATCCAACATTTTTGAATGATGTACAGTTCATTGCTGTTACATGCTATTGGTTAGTTGGCATTACATACTAAGGGAGGCAACTCATGAAATCCAATAGATGTCACAAGGACAAAGCACTAAAATATCTGTTTGATCTGCCAAGGTGTAGATAGAGTTATCATATCGGAAGCTTGGCTAGTGAAGATGACCAGAAAATGTAATCAGAGTTAACTGTATTTTCTTTGGGATTTATTTATTTTTATTTATTTAATTTTGAATGTCTTCTTTAAAAGATTTTCATACTTTTATCAAACACTACTTTAGATAACATACATTATTATACTATTTACAACTATACTATTGTGGATAAGCTTTTCCAATTGAGCACAAACATTCTTCTTACGAATATGTACACAGGTAAATATATCAAATCAAACAGATATGCAAATATGCATGTTTTCAACAGTTTATACTTTCAAGTCTCTTGATATCTTAACAAAATTATTTTGAACAGCTTGTGTTTTAATCATGCAGTGGGTGGAACATGGTTCCTCCTTCAACAGTATGATTATCAAGAAAAAAACCAAACCCTACAAATTACACAAATCATAGCCTTGTTCAGTGAAACCTCTTGTGTCACTCCATGAGATTTCAATCAAATGAAGGTTGGTTGAAAGCTTTGAGTATTTCTTTCTGATGCCTGAGTATTTCTTCCTAATGCCAAAAAGCACTGGGGCTCCTGATTGAGCTTTTGGTGTTAAAATTTTGAGAAAAGTGTATCCAGGTACCTTTATCCCATAGCCAGCACTGGAAAATATCCTAATATTTTCTATTTGGCCAGAAAGAAGATTTTTATGATATAGCTAAAATATCTTGCTCTTCCTACATATTTACGAGAATAATTACAATTAATTAAAACAAAACTTTAACTTTGACAATAAATCTTTAACTTATTCTAGACTAACTAATTAGGGATTTATGCACAGTCTGAAATGGCATCACAACAGGGTCTGTAAAATAATACAGTGTACCTTTCAAAACATTTTTCTCTCCAAATTACAGTGAAACTTGTAAAAGAACCATAACCGTGTAGATTGGAATCCTTCATATAGTAGTCAAATAGGATAAAACAGGAGCAAATGAATTTTGCCCTTTAAAACCAGGTGTCCTTTACAAGATAACAAATATCAGATGTTTTACTGTAACTGGAAATAGCTGAAAAAATGTGTGCAAAAAGGCAAGTGAAGTTCAGCTTGCTGCATCTACTAGGAATATCTAATCATATCTGCAACACTCAAAACAAGGCAAATTAAATTTCTAAACTTTTGAAACTATAGATATATTGCTGTCAAGTTAATTGAGGGTAGAAAAGCTTGCACAGATGTTTCTTAAACTTTTAGTTTGTTCACATGTTTTCATTTCCAATGAATAGCTTCATCCCCTTGGTAGTCTCTGCAAGATGATAGCTGTCTCAGGCTGACTGAAATCTAGGCCAAGTTATGTACATGTAGCATGTAAACAACAACTATACAGACACATGCTACTGGTGACAATGAATATCGTGATGAATTGTTTAGTGACATGTGTTTGCTGAAAATGGGATGTGTTTTCAAATAGTATGTGACTGATATGTGAATTTTCTAACTTGTGATCTATCCTTGAATTCATGGATTTTTTTATACATACATAGTACTTAACGCATTATGGATTGTTTTACACAAATGTAAGTTGTCAATATACAAGTGTATTTCAGTCTAGCTTTCCCTTCATTTAATCAAAATTTCCATTGTTTATTTTCTTTCTGTGTAAATTCTACAGATGACAGGTCACCTCACACAAATTTCACTTCTGTGCAAAATTTTTTCAGCATCCCCAACACTTACCTCGACATCCACTTATGTGAACAATATTACCTTGTCCCAAGGATGTCGAGATAACATGTGTAGTACTGTATTAAGAAAATATCCAGTTTTCTGAAAATTGGTGACAAATTATTGACATTGTCAATAATTTTAGCAACAACTTTTTTTAAAACCAGTGCCATCCCTGAAGAACCTGTAAAGACTGAATAGATCTGTGCTTTGGCAAGATAATTCTGAAAACTGTCCAACTGCTTTAAAAAACAGCAAGTGATTCCTATTGTTAACATCGGTTGTGAAGACCTTAACCTGATCCTCACTCAGCAGATATATCCAAATTATAAGCGAGCCTGGCTCAACGAGATCAGTCTTAACTTTCTGACTTTTATTTATCCACCAAATTTGCATATTAATTTAATGCATGCACAAATACAAACAGTGAAGACCCAGACCTGCTACAACTCAATGTGCTGACTGATCAGAGTAAGTGCTCTGTGTTCAACTAATTAATTCTAGTGAACTGTGCAAATACCTCATCAGCCAATTATGTGACTGCAGATCTGGGTCTATACAGTTAACAGATGGGTGCACATTCAAAAGTATGTCAATATAGTATTTACACAATGCTCACTTTGCAGCCCCAATGCCACCAATTATCATAAACTTCACCATTCTTCCAATTTAACTAAAGTTTGTTTGGAAGGAAATGAGATGTTAAAAAAGCTATCTGACAAACTTTTCTTTGAAATAATCAAGATGTTAGGTTTTAACGACATTCAAATAGTTAGTTTAGAATTAAGAGGTGCCACCCTTTATTCGGTCAATGAAGGTGCTTGCAATTCTGATCTTTTTCCAGAGCGCTCCAAAAGTAGTGATTTGATACATTCAACAAATTCCATTAGTGATTGATCTAATACAACATTCACATGTGGCACACAAATTGATTCAGGAGGGAATGAAGCGAGGCAGGCAATCTCTTTTAAGCGGATCTGAGAAGAAAAAGCATGTGAACTTGGGCTGAAGACAGTCTGACATAGCGTGGTGTTAGCATCTTATGTTTACAATGGTGATGTCATGAAATCTTGTGTGCCAGGTTCTGACTGAAATCGGTTGACCCATAAATATCGTCAATCAATATCGAATTCATACAAGTGGAAAATGGCAGGGTATCTCAGTTTGAGGGAGAAATTACATGGCTCATAATGCGATAAAACATTGATATTATCTGGTTTTAATGGAACCCAATGATGTTTAGGACCAATATCTTTCAAGATTCAGTATTATTCAGATGATTTGGCACATACGTCTTTTTGTACGTAACAGCGACATTGGGGCTTTAACATAACACACACCATTACTGGATGCAGTGCACTACAAATCTTAAATATGACACCATTAATGGGCACAATGTATGGAGATTCTTAAACACCATTATTGAGCAAAATGTATTAAAAGTCTTAAATATGACACCATTAATGGGCACAATGTATTGCATATCTTTCATGACATCATTAATGTGCATATTGTACTGAAAGTCTAAGAAAAAACACCATTATTGGGAACAATGTATTGAATGTCCTAAATATGACACCACTGATGTGTACACTTTGAACTGAAAGTCTTGAAAAAAAAAAAAACACTAGTGGGCACAATATACTGAAAGTCATAAATATGACACCAGTGATGAAAATATTGTATGGAAAGTCTTAAATATGTTGTCATAAATGGGCAAAATGTGTTGATCATCTTTAATGACACCTTTAATGCACAGTGCACTGAAAGCCTAAAAATGACACCATTAATGGCACAATGTAATGAAATTCATTAATATGACACCACTGATGGCCACAATGTAACAAATGACTTAAAAATGACACCAATAATGGGCACATTGCATTGAAAGTCCATTATAAGTAGGCATTTTATCCAGCAATCAATTATATCCCATATTCTATTATTGGACATCAAGAGTTAAGGAACTAGATTAGATTTATGATTCATGTATAATTAATTTGTAGTTTTAAAAATCCACTGAAGATTTCTAGGCCACTGTCCGACAGGTTTTAATATGCCTCTCCAAATCTTCTGAACTGGAAAAAACCTTTGCACAAATAGTACAAAGCAAAGGTTTAACATCCTCTTGACTTTGACCGTCATCAAGACATTTCCATGACCTTTTTCTTCTTTTTTCCTTAGCAGCAGTGTTACTGTGATCCTTTAAATGCCCTCCACAGTGAATTCCATCAATGTGATTGATCAGCTCCTCTTCACTTGCAAAACATTTGCCACATTCTTCACATCGGTAGGGTTGATGTTTCTTATGGATATTTGAATGCCTTTTTAGAATGGACTCAGCCATGAAACACTTTCCACACACACTGCATGTGCATGACTGTTCCCTTTTCAGTGTTCTTTTGTATGCTACTGATGTTTTAGGATTGGTACCTTTTTCACCACCTTTCCCAGCATTATGTGATTTAGCACTGTGAGTCTTTTCATGCCTTCTGAGTGAACTTGCCTGTTTGAATTTCACTCCACAAATTCCACAAATGTGTGTCTTATCATCACTTTCAATCTCTATTATTTCTTGTCTAGTTGTCCTCTTTGTTTTCTTCTTAGCAGATATAACTGTTTTGTCTGGCTTACTTTTTGAACAGGAATTTTCCTTCGATTGCATTAGATCGTTTACTTGATCTGAGGTTTCACATGAATTCCCAGATTTAACAACTATTTCCTCACTTTTACTTTTTCTAGGGGCATTCTTCTTTGACTTTCCTGAATCACATTTTACCTCCTTGGTTGTTTTTCTTGAATTCCCAGATTCAATTGAAGTTGTAGATTTGTTCTTTGTGGAAGAAGGTTTCTTCAGTTTTTCTGAATCATTTACTTGTTGCGGGGTTTCGTTAGAATATACACATTTGGGAGAACTTTCTGATTCATGACAGTTCATATGTTTGTCTCGGTCTACTTCTGAAGCAAAAGTTTCACTGCAGATATCACACTGGAAACCCCCTTCCCCTTCCCCTATCAAAGATTTAGTTTGATGTGTTTTATTGTGTGTTTTGACATGTCTTTTCAGGTAATCCATCAAAGAAAAGGTTTTCCCACATGTTTCGCATTTGTGAACTTTGTCTTCTTTGCGGTGGGTTTTCATATGTCTTGTCAAACCAAAGGAATATGTAAACTCCTTTCCACATTCGATACATTTGTGGTCTCTCTCTGGTTTGTGGATTTTCATGTGACGTTTTAGGTCTTTTGCCAGTAAAAATTCTCTCCCACAAATGTCACATTTATTCAGTTTCTCTGCATGTTCAGACTGAAAGTGACGCTTTAATAGATCAAGTTCATTAAACATTTGACTGCATATGTAACACTTTTGTATCTTTTCACCTTTGTGAATTTCTGAGTGCTCCTTCAGTGCAATTTTATCTGGAAATGATGTACCACAAAAAGCACAAGTTGGTGTAGACACCTGCTCATGTTTTTTCAAATGTGCATTCAAGGCCGTTTCCAACATAAATGTTTTGTCACAAATGTTGCAAGAAAAGGGCTTTGTGGGTGTTCCATTACTTCCTTCATTATGCTTCTCACTGAAATGTTTCTTCAAGCTACATCCGACTTCAAACTTTTCTCCACAAATGTGACAACTATACAAGTTTTTTCTGCTGTTTCTGATGTTATGTCTCTCCAAATTTCCAAACCGCGAAAATGCCCTTCCACAAAATGTACACTTGAAGGGCTTCTCTTCACTATGGCAAATCAGATGTCTCTGCAAAATGCAAGCAACTGGAAATGTTTTATCGCAAATTTCACATTTGAATGGCCGAGAATGAACAGCCTTGTGACGTAAGTAGGCTCCTCTCTCCTTGCATAACTTGGAACACAGATTACATTTGTATCTCAGCAACTGATTGGAGTGTTCTATCTTAAAATGAACCGAAAGATTGGAACTGTACGGAAAAGACTCGTTACATACAGGACATAAAACTATTTCATCTGTTTCAACTTTCACAGCATACTGGCTGTCGTGCCTCAACATATGAGCTGCTAATCTCTTTTCTCCAGTAAATGGCATGAAGCATATGTCACATTTGTAAGGTCTCTCCTCATGTAAAGCCATGTGCTTTGTTAAATTTCCTTTTATTCTGAATGCTTTGTGACAGATTCTACATCCAAATGGCTTTGATCCATCATGATTTAACACATGCTGCTTTAGATTTCCCTTTGTTGAAAACACCTTTTCACACAATTTGCACTGAAACTTTTTGTCTCCATTATGCAGCTGTAAATGCTTTTTCATATTGCCTTTCAGCGTGAATGTTTGTCCACAAATGTTGCACTTGAATGGTTTTTCATTTGTATGAAGCGCCATATGCTGTTTCAAATTTCCTTTAAGGCCAAAGACTTTGTCACATTGGTTGCACTTATAATGTCCAAGAGATCTATAATAGGACAAAATATTTCTATTTGGCATCAGTACCACCTGTGATGCACTTGAATCTTCTGAAGGATCTTCTGGAGTCTGTACTTCAACTTCCTTTGATTTGTTTGCCACCTGAACAACAATTTCATTTGAATGGAGACAGCGATATTCTTTTACCCCATCTTCCCTTTCCTCCACCTCCAGGACATAGTACGTTTCTGAATTACCATCTTGGGAATTATCAGATCCATCAACGGACTGGCTGTCAGTGATATGAATAATTGCTCCATCTTCTGCTTGAATATAACTGCCATCCTCTGAAATTTTGATGATGGTTCTTCCCTCATCCTGGGTGGACAATGATATGGATTCCTTAGGATTATCATCAAGTGCTTCTGCATTATGAAGCACAACAACAGCTGCTTCTGTCTGGGCAGCAGAATCAAAAGCCTGCTTTTCAATGTCAACACCCAAAGATTCAGGGTTTGAATTTCCATCAATCTGAATCAAAGAATATCTAGTTCCTTTGGCTAAATCCTCACAAGCTACTTCATTTTCTGTAATGCTTTTCTGAGTTTCTTGATCCTCGCAGTTATGTGTTGCTAGTTTTAAATCCGCCTCAGAGTTTGAAAGTTCTAGCTCATGTTCTATATTTCCCTCTCGTTCATCCTCACCATTTGTGGCATCCCTTTGAAGACCCTCCTCAGAATCCTTAGTTACAACCTGCACAGCTCTCTGATTGGCTATCTGAAGAACTGTCTGGCAATCATCAAGAGGTGCTGCTTCGGCTGCCACATTGTTATTTTCTCCATCAATATAGAGTACAATTGTATTTTGTTCATCACTACAACTAGACTCCTCCTCTTCTTCACTCTGGTTATGAATTAACTGCAACACTATCTGATTGCAACGCTGAGATATCACCACTGTTTGTGGCCTCTGAGACCCTGGTTGTTCTGCTGAAGGGGTGTGAGACAGCTCCACCTGGGAATGGCTCTCAGTCATGTCCTGGACTTCTTTCATTTCACTACATTCTACTTTATTACTCTGAAATTAAGAAAGAATTATTTTAAAACCAAACATGCATACTTTATTGCAACAGTCCACACTATCTGAATTAAAGTATTAAGCACAATAAACAAAATTAATCTTGATTTGGCCCCTCCATCATAAAACTTTAGGTAACACTCTTAGTAACAAATCTTACTCCAGTCTTGGAAATGTTACTCAAATTGACAAAGGCTGCATTTTCATTAATAGGAATACAAGATTAAAGTAAAGTTTTATGAAGATGGAGTGCCTGATTATTGATCATGTGATATGTGGGTTTGGGTTTTGCTGGTCACACCTGTAGTTGTTATTTTGGGTTTAACGCCATTTCACAATGCAAGATAGGCTATACGTGGCCAATAAGAACCACTGACTCATGGAAAGCTAATGGCAGCTTTCTCACATACCCATATTGGCTGAGCCTGGGACTCGAACCCACAAGGACAGAGGTGAGGTGGCAGTGATCAGTAAAGGTGAGCCCTGCAGACCACAGCCCCTATCAGGGGCCCCATCACACTTGTATACAATTCCTTGTGGGGTAAGAACAGATCAAGGAGTCATTGCCAGATGTATATATGAATTCATCTCTGCATGGCCAATATATGTACAATCAAGCCTGCCTAAATAATCATCTGGACCCAACAGCCATTCTCATACCCCAATGTCTAAAATTCATGTGTTAAACAGTCACCTGCTTTCCAGTTAAAAGTTAGGTGTTTTCTAACTAATATAGCTGTCATGCTTATGCATGTAAATGATATAGTTTTTTGTTTTACATTCAACATGTACAAAGTGAATATTCTGTTAAAATGAATTAAACATGACCAATGATGGGAGAAAAGCACTGAATACTGGTTAACTACAGTCAATGCCGCATCATCTAAGCTTCTGTTACCTATCATTACATACTTCAACGAATTTTAAATAAAAAAATATTTGTGTTTAAAAAAAGTTTTTACTGGATACTGTTAACTTTTAAATCATGAATCGTAATAATTTAATGTGTCTCTGCTATTACTATACCCTTACAACCAAAGAGGGCCAATGTGACCTATATTTTTTGCTTTACTAATAACACAGGTTAAGTATTTGTGTTTAGCTCACAACTAATCTAATAAATCAACCTCCAAGCCTACACTGACATTGACTGGCACTTTGTGGTCTGATCTTCCTGATTCATTAAATTGTGAAATTTCATGCAGACACTTTCGTCCCACTCACTGGTGTACATTTTAGACACTTACTGTTATTTCTCTCAGCTCTTTAGTTACAGAGGTCAGAAGGGTCCTTTCAGCAATATGAACAGAATATTTCCAGAAGAAATCCCATGTACAACAACTTGTAAATGCACATGGAATACTACAACCCCACTAACATTTAAAATTTTGTGGCTAAGTTGGATGACAACTAGGTCTCGTCTTGGAATGCAAAGATATTGCGCTCTTTCTTGAGATATTGATAAACCATGTGAACCAATACAAATACCGGAGCCACTGGATTTACGTGTGAGTCACTGATGAGGGAGAATGTTGAGGAGAATTTTAAAAAATCTTGCAGTGACAATTATGTTGAAAATTAAACTACAACTAATTCTGCTATTCTGAAATATGTGCACAGTGTATTTAATATTCTTGATGGAAAACATGCCAAGATTTTCATTTAATGTGCCAATTTGCAGGCAAAGTTGTAGAAAATAAAGCACACGGTAATCTGATTTTTTAATTTTTCATTAGTTTTACATGAAATAAAAAAAAAGGTTGTGAAACTGGATCTTGAAGACTGATAAGATACAGAATTTATATATGCAACTATTATCATGAAACTGATATAATTATTGCTAAAAGCATATGCAATATATGAACCCGGCTGAGTCATACCAAAGACTTATATAAATGGTACTAACAGCTGCCTCGCTAGACGCTCAGCATTAAGAGGTTAGTGTTAGGACTGGTCAGCCTGGTGTCAGGATAATGTGATTGGGTGAGGCATCATGTTACATGTCTGCGGCATGATGCCCAAGTGCTAGACATCACTATAAACTGCCACACTGCAGACATTGTAGTGATATGACTGAAAAACTGTTAAAGCTAAGTCAAAAACCTAAAACACACACACACACACACATACATTATTACAAACATGTAAGTAGTTATGGTGATGGATATATGGGATATAGGGCACACTTTTGTGATCTATGGGAATTAACATAAAGTATGACCCTGTAAGAATATATGAGAATTTTACATTAAGTACGACCCTCTGGAAATCTATGTGAATTTAACATAAAATATGATCTGATGCCCTATGGATTCTGTGGAACATTAAAAACACCTGTAAGTAAATAAGAAGATATTACGGACCTTAGTTGGATTTAGCATGGTGGAACTCAATGAGACAAATACCTTGACAGACCAAGACTTGTACCAACTTGACAACACCTACAAACTACAAAGACATGTTTGGTGAGCAGGTATAATAAAATGCACAGTTTCTTACTGACCATGCACACCCACTTTCACTATGCAAAACTCATCCAAACAGATGAGGGAGGGCAGGGATAGGAAATGCTCAGTCACACACTTGTGCACTCTCCAACATTTCATGTAACAACAAAACTATCACATGTAAGTAGCATATGACCTATATGCTGAGTCACTATGACAAACCAAGAAACATCCATCTTTAACTTTTTGCAAACAATATCCCCCTTGCAATGAAACAAGATAAATTTATAACAGTCAGATATGCTGTACTAATAAAACATATATTGCCCATATGGCCATACGAGAATGACAGGGTCAGTACCATACCAGTACAAGTTAAAATCTACTTGCATCACTGGTGTGGTCCATATTGAAATTTGAATCAGTGATCATGAAGCCACTTTTGTTGTAATAGATTCACCTGTTATGGTAAGTTATACTGTCAAGAGAGATGTCTGGATTTACAAAGCAGCAAATTTGGATAGTTTTCGTGATCTTGTACAAATACCATATTGGTTTCAACTTTTTAATGACTTCCGTTGATCAGGCATACAGAACATTTACATCTACTATTCTAAATTTTATTAAAACTTGTATCCCAATCAAAGGAGCAGAATTAGGCCAAATGATAAACCAAGATTTACATTAAAATTAATGCAAGATATAAGAAAAAGAAATAGGCTGAGGAGTAATGGAACCAAAAGCCAAAGCTATTATAAAAAATATAAAAAGCACAGAAATAGGTTTAAAATTTTTTAAAATGCAGCTAAAGAAACATCTGTTTTAAAACTTGATGAAAATTTTGCTTCCTGGAAATCTTTAAAACAGACACTTTATTGGAAAATGATGAGACAGCAAGTACATTCTCTAACAGCACTGAACCTATTGCTGCTGCACAGAAAAAGGGAAGTAACTCTTACAAATTGCATCCTGTAACAGCACAACAAGTGAGCAGGAAAAGTGTGAGCCACTGAACTCTTACTTTTACCAAGTAGCATGGTTGAAGAAATAATGATAAACAATTATCACATCTTGAAGTCAGAAATCAAACTATTTTCTGGCATCATAATACCAGGTCATATTTGCAACAAACTATATGCTGAGTCACTATGACAAACCAAGAAACATCCATCTTTAATTTTTGTTTGTTTGCAAAAATTAAAGATGGATGTTTCTTGGTTTGTCAAAGTGACTCAGCATATAGGTCATCGAAAACCCTTGAGTTCCAGTCAAACCCGGAAAACCTTGATAAAGACTTAAGATTTTAATATTGTCCTGGAGTTCTGTCAGAAAACTTAAAAATGAAACTGATGCAAAGAAAAACATTTGATCTCAACTGAGACTTTTGCGATATTTGGTAACCATTGGTTTTGCCTGGATGCAGAGATGGTGAGCAAGACAAAATTCCAAGAATTGTGGCTTGAAGATCAAGAATGCAAAAAGATACAGACATTTATTTGGTTTGTTGCAGGATATGTTTTGAGACATTTAGTGTTATGTCTATGTGTGAAAGTACTTTGAAAGATCAAACATCAAATGGCAGTGAAATGCATGTGATTGGTAGCAGTGGATGTTGCATCATTGGGGGGGGGGGTCCCAGATCCTAATGCCAATGTGGATCATCAAATGCCTATCAAAATAACAAGCAATTTAAGTAATAAAAAAATTAAAAAAGGAAAAACACACACAGACCCAAAATTTCTTTAAAATATTATTTAAAGGGTACGTTTCCAAAAATGGCATGCAGACATAATGAAACAATTAAAAACATGCTGATGTTGACATAGTGTAAAATTTTGCTACTTAGTAGTAGAAATGATTACCCTGGACTCAAACGGCCATAGCAGGTAGGATTGTGTTATTCTACTTGCATTTACAAGTTGTCAAACGTAAGTTTTGATCCAGAAAGATTCTGTACATATTGCCATAAGGACTCTTCAGCCGACTATAACTCAAGAGCTGCAAGAAATGTTGGTTAATGTCTAAAGTGTACAGCAATGTCTGCAGACAAAGTGAGTGCATGAAATTTCACAATTTAAAGAACAAACAAGACCAGGCCACAAACCATCAACAAGCTCATGATCACACTGATTCTTTCATGCCATATACATTCTAGTGTGCACAGATGGTCCTTTATGACCATGTTAACTAGAAGTAGAAACATGCTGAATCAATGGTAAATTGACATTATTAACTCTGATATAGCAATTGGATGAGTGGACTAAAGGTTTTTCATGTAAGGCCCCAGCCTAGCGGTTAATGAATGTAATTAACAATGCATGAACCATGCTTCTGATACTGGCCGTTATTCCAAGGTTACTTAAAACTTCTTATAATGGCTGTCATTCCAGGGTTACTTTAAAACCTGTGGCTTTTAACTAGTTAAAACTGGTTTCTAAGATTGGACAATAATAATTGCTTTTGAAACGGATTTTATAAAGTCATTATAGAGTCTCTCTGCTTTGAAATCGTACATATGATCATTCAGTAATACATTTTAAAAAAATTGTTTAGTCTTGCATTCCCTTTGACCTAGTGACCCCACAAACTAACAGATGCTTTTCTTGTCCCGCATGCAAGCCATCCGCAAATTTAGTGATGGTTTGGAACACAGAACTTAAGCTATTTTGGAAATCATTTTCCTTCTTGGAGACCCTCTGATCCTGGCCTTTGAAAATTTAGTCCCCAAAGGAACAGGTGTCTTCCTTGTCGCAAGCCATCTAAAATGTTTGGTTAAGGCAAAAAGAATTTCCAGGAATCCAAGATAAGACCATTTTTACTTTCAAACTGCCGAGTGCTAAAACCATGTCTGGTATTCTTAAGTGAAAACAAGATTATCAAATTGGTCACTGTGATGGCTGTACCGAATGCCAGATCAGCATGATTTTCACTTAGGACCAAGTAGACATTATTAGACCTCATTTGGAGAAAAAAAAAAAAATCAATATTACCATTCATTCAGGAGTAGTGACTGAGAAATATTGAAGAAAACTATGAATTAAACCCTGTTCAACCTGACTTTCTGATCCATAACTTTATGCTGTGAATTCTTTAAATATGAAATTATGCCAATAGCCTGAATTGTTTTTTCTGAAACAAAAATTTTATAGCAAATTATGTTTCTCAAAAAATACTCACAAAATCACATTAACTTAAGAATTACTTCTTTACTTCTGGAATCCAGCCCTCTCATACACTTGCCTCAACACAGTGTAAACAAAGGGACGTAATTCTTACAGATTATATCCCTTTACCTTGCTTGGTGGTATTCCATATACTAGATATAATTTTAACTTGAGCACTGTCTGAGAAAGGATGCTCACATTGCTGGGAGGGTTTGGATCGATTGCAGGGAGGGTTGGGAGGGATTTATAGTGTTATGTATATTTAATTTAATTCTTTGTCAATTAGTTTTAATTTTTTTTATTTCATTACATGTTATTGTAATGTAACATTGTTTGCTGGACTTGACCTTGTCCAACATTGAGTTCATTTCTGCTTGATCTGATTGACTTTTTTTTATTTTTTAATTTCATTTATGTAAACAACTAATAACAGCTTCATTATTCTCTATCTGTATGAGCTTATTATCTGGATTATTATTCAGGTAAACAAGAAGGCATAAATATGTTGATCAGAGATTCCTAAGTGAATTTTATAGGCTATTGTGTTGTATATAAACAAGGCTCATTAGATCATTCCAGAAGGCTATTTTCCATTAGGTACTGGTTGTTTTTAGAAAATGCTAATTGTGACCTGAGGTCAAACAGAGAACTATATTATCTTGTGACTGTGAGGATTTTACCAGTCATGCTTTAACATCTAGCACTTTAAGTTGTATTATGTTGTGACCAGTTTGGGCTGAATTTTATTTTCTTCAAATTACTGAATTCAAGTGATTATTTTCTCTGGAAATACAAAAGTGCTCTGATAAAATTCTTGGATAAAGACATTCACTGGAATTTATACTGAATTCAAACCTGGAATAATATTTCTGTGATTCAACAAGAGACTGTTGACACATCAGTACTTCGTAGGCTATAACAGAGATGTCATCGCCTTTAATTTTGGATCTCTTCAGGACTTGAACTGAACTTTATTCAGGACTTTTTATTACTAGGGCTTGTGTCTTCAATTCCTGAATTATTTTTGGATTTAATTTGCAATACTGTAAGTTTATTTTTTATTTTTCACTTTGTATTCTAGGGAAATAAATAATTAGCTTAATTTTACAAAGCTTGTTGTCTTCGCTCTTTTCTGTTACTTATTTTAAGAGCATAGACTCGTAACAATAGCAATGTGATTGGGTAAATATTTTTGGAGAAACACAACCTACTATAAAATTTCTTTTCTCTGTCAAATAAATTACCAAATGACACAAATCTCATTAGGAGAATAGGTAAGAGGAGGAGTAAATGCTGAGTATCCAAACTTTACCTAAAAGCACTCTGTAGGGTCAAAAGAAATCTCTACTTTTAAGCATGATACTCTCCAAAACAATACATGATGGAATCGAACATAAAGTGTACATGTGCAAGGTTCTACCCTGTAGGTTCCTGCATTTGACAAATACTTATGAAGAAAGGATTTCGTGGGTAAATCCCAGAATTGTCAGAAGTGGCATGGTTTGGTGACTATTTGGGCAGCAATCAAGTGAATCAGATTCAATTCAGGCCATGTCATGCAAACAGAAAGTGGAAAATGTGGACTGGGCATGCTAACCAAATGATTCCATTATGTCTTTAACTGAGACATTGATCTGAATGGCAAGGCTGGTAGAGAGAGCTCATATTTCATCAAAAACTTCATTAGACATACTTGTTGCTTTGAGAGATCAGAGCACGCTGTCTGAATGACTCCCTTTAGCCAAGACAACAAAGTCCTGTGTCCCCTGTTTTAATGCAAGCACAAGTCTCTGGCATCCAGACCTGGAAGACTTAGTGCACTTCAGATGGATTTGGAAAGCACATACTGGGTGTTGTTAAATTGCCTCTCTCCCAGGATTGATTCAAAAGAGGGACTGTTTAAATTAGTTTTTGGTTGCCAGTGGATGAAAGCCTGTTCTTAATGATGAAACCTGGTTGTGTCATTAAAACGACAGAACCATCAGACAAAAACTGCAGGTAGTTTGGACCAACAGACAGAGCATGCAGTTCGCTTACTCTCAATGCCAAAGCCAAGGTTATCAGTAAGCATGTCTTGAATGCTAGTTGCTTCAGCAGGACAGTGGACAAAGGCTCAAACTTAGAAGAGTTGAGTCATGTTAAGACCCATAATGGATTTCACTTGGGAACAGGGTCAGCAAGCGAAGTCAGAATAGATCAAATTTAGTAAGCATGTCCAAGAGGTCTTTACTGGGACCATTGTCAAGTTGCACATGATGTCTGAATGTGTCAGAAATGATGGAGTAATATCCCTTAATTGTTATCGATGCTAGCCTTTAGCTTAAGAGAAAAAAATACAGAAATTAGCCAGCTGGGAATGGAGACTGACAGTTGTGTGACATCATTTGCATGACACCTGTCACAAAAAATGTGCCATTTCTCCTTGCATAAAGTGGAGGACCATCTAGCTGATGAGATACTGTCCACAACCAAATACTGGAAGTTTTTCCTGCACAATGCATACCAGACATGAGCCAAGTGTGAAGCAGAAGTTTCTATGGACATAGACAAAAGATGAAACTGTGGCTGTTTATGAAGCTTCAAGGATGCTAGGATTTTCCTGGGAACGTATGTTCAATAAGACCGATGAGCCATGATTTATCCCATCAAAGAGAGGCAATCAGAATGACCTTGCAATTGGTGCCACTCATTTTCTGGATTAAATTTGGGATCAGAACTGCTAGAGAAAAGGCATAGGCCCAGATTCCCTCCAAGCTGATTGAAAGGGTGTCAATAGCCTGTGTATTCAGGTCCAGGTTGCAAACTCAGTGGAAGATAGATTGATGGAGGGACCATTCTGTATGCAGCAGTTGCCCCTCTTTGACAGAGAATCGGCCAGAACACTGAGCCAGTGCTAAAAAAAATCTGATAGCCCAACATCCAGGATCCCACTAATTTCATATCAGGCCTGTATTGTATTCTATGTGAGGTGCCCATCGGGCTTGTCAAAAAATCTAACTTGCCCTAGAAAACTTGGATTGCGCTGATGAAATGCAGAAATGTATTTTCAAGATGTTGACATACTTGCCATATCACGGCACAATCTGATTAAAATCAGATCACCACTGTCCTACGTGAAGTGGAGATCTGATTTTAATCAAGGTTTAACACTGCATGTCATGCTAAAAACATGATTTTGTACTCCCAAACCCCTGACATAGTTGTGTTTCAAGAAAAAAAATTGTTCACTAATCTTTGAAAATAAACAAATTAAAATAAAAACCGCCACTTTCAGAATATGCCCATTATATGTAGCATGCAAACACGGTAAACAGTCATGATTGGAGCTGATGTAAACTATCCTTTAAGCAGTTTAAACATCAGCAATTAAAAGGTAAAGAGGTCAGGTATAAACCACTGTTTCACATATTACTTAATTGGCTGACAATAGCTAGTGAGATGTGTTGGAAGACTGCAGTAGGTGAACCCATTGTGTCAATTTGCATAGATATGATCAGGAAGTGGAACAACCCAATATAGATAAATAAAAAAGATGCTAGCTGGATGTAGGTGAAGTTATTACATACCACCATGAGAATGCTTAAGCCCTATGTATTACAGAATTTTGACAAGTATGTGAACAGCAGCAACCTTTCTTTCAAGTCACATTTTTACTGCATATATACAAATATACACATATATATATATATATATATATATATATATATATATATATATATATATATATATAAATGCACTGCATGATCATTTCAGTTGTCAAAAGGTGCTCAAGTGTGATTCATTTTTTAAGCTGATTTAGGACACAATTATCTCTCAGAAAAGCTCACCAAAAGTACATTTCAGAACTATTGGTTGACAGAGTTTTACTTTGTGAAGCATACCAGCAAAACAATAAGGGTGGGTGGGCAATTAATCATTTGCATATACTGCAAGCAACATATCGACATATGTCAGTTTGAAAACCAGGGCCATCCAGTCTCTAGTGAGTGTAGTGATGAACACTAATGAGACTTGCATTACCTTCAAACCCCCTACTGAACCCTATTGAATTTATATTTGAATTGTAGCAAGTGCAACATTGTGTGACAAACAATATTAGAAAGCGGGGAAATTTTGGGAATATGGAAATTGGAGTCTGGCTTGTGGAATTTCAGTCAAGGCTTGTGATTGTTTTTAAGTCACCAGCCCTGGATCTGTGCCTAAAAAATTACCCTTTGAGCACTGTGTGCCTCCCATGAATATGTTGTACCTGAATGTTTATTTGATGTTGGGAACATCAATGATGGTAGTAACATATTAATAAGCAAATATGTGGCAACTACATTCCACCTTGTTTCCAAAGGTAATTCACTACCACTGAATTGTCTGACATTATTACGACTGTTTTCAAATGAAGAGGCCTTGATGATCATCTTCATTTCCAAAAGGCTGATATAAAGGGTTCTCTCTTGTTCCGTCCACTCTCCATTGGCCATTGTGAAATCCGATAGCAAGTGGGTCTGCTAACCTGACAATCTTGCATCTGAGTAGATTATGACCTATGGTTGTGACGCTTCCAATATTATAAATATTATCAGTATATATTATAAATATATTACAAGCATATAAAAATTCAACACTTGCTAATAGGCACACCCATGAATGAAACAGTGTAGCACAGTATTATGCAGTGGTGAATATAGAGTTAGGGATTGTAAGCACATTCTCATATGAAGTAGTAACAAATTCTCCAAAATATCTAATATTTCACTGAAATACAAAAAAATGTAATATACACTGGATGATTGTCTGACTTGCTGTACCACCAATAAGGTCTCTTACATGGCTAACAGAAAAAATAGAAATATATGGATTCAATGAAACCTGTTGACAGGATACAGCTAAAGATAAAACTAGCTACATCTAGTATACATGATGCCACATAGTAGGGTAAGGGAACATAATCTGTAAGAATTACTTCCCTTTGTCCATGCAAAGTAAACACAGATTTTTCAGTCTATGGGAAGGCTAGATTCTGGAGGAAGCAAAAGTAATTCCTAATGTTAATGTGATTGGGTAATGTCTTTGATGGACAAAAAGTGTTTAGAAAATGTATGAACATTTTAAGAATATAGACTGAAGACTGATTTTAGAAGAAAACTAATTAAAGAAACAGTAATAACCACCATAACAAAAATGACTGCTACAATAATAAGGTGCCATGTATTAAGAGGCTAGTTTGGTCTTTTCCAAGAGGCAGCTAATTAAAACAGATCTGATTATTCACAGGGTCTTGATAATCTGTAAATTTTGATCTATGGATCACAACCATATAGCTCCACAGCAAGATCAAAGGGGTTTCATTTAAACCCTCATCTGACATAGGTCAAAAATTGAGCCAGTAATCACACACAAATTTTCATAATTTAGTCCACAAATTTTCCAATTTAATCTCAGAATTATGTAAATACACACACACACATAGCCCTGGTCCCCCCCCCCCCAGCCAGGCAGGGTTGAATACAATTTTTACAACCATTATGCACATCTACAGACCATATCAAATTATATCTCAATCTTAAAAAGTGTTGGAGGAATTACATGACAGGATTCATGTACACATGCATGGACAGGCAGAATCGCTTCATCCCCACCCTTTCTCTGAAAAGCACAGGAATAAAAATAATTCTCTCCCACTCAATATTTCAATCCTTTTGATTGAATATTAAAGTTACCTAAAATGTTTAAACTAGGCTGTCAGTGGCAGCATGGCAGTGATCGGTTAGGCTGTCAGTGGCAGTAGGCAATGTTCAGATAGCCTGTCAGCGGCAGTAGGCATATTTCAGATAGGTTGTCAGTGGCTGCTGGCAGCAAGATAAACCTGCATTTGACTGTTATAGTTTTACTTACTTCTTGAACTGAAGTCTCTGTAGTCATTTTGAATACCCAGTGGTCTCACTTGAAAAACTTCAGTTAGCCCAATGCTTGCCACAGACTGTAATTTAAAAACACTTAAGATAAAATATGTGAAGAAATCAATAGTTATTCACGATTTGAATACTGTATAGATCTTACAATATTACATTGGTATACTGAATGAAAATGAACCCCTGAATCTTCTTTCATAGCAGAGGTACTTTATTATGATCAATAATGCAAAACTTCTGTCTCTCTTGGGACATTCACTAATGGGTGACCATTTACAAGTTTTCCTGATCTAACCAGCATATATGGTCTACTTATTATTTTTGTATTCTTACAAGTGTAACATAGCTTTGCGTTAAATGATCTGTGAACTCCAAGGAGAGGTCATTCATGAAAAGTCTTTGTCAGCTTCTCCTTTACAAAGATTTTACCAGTTTTGATTTTTCTAAGAGAGTCATTTGATAGTTTTTTATCAAGGCTGTCATATTTTCATGTATCAGTTCATATCTAACATAAATATTTATATTAAAAGCACTCAAATCCATTGTAATTGTGAAAACTGTAGTTTCACTTAAGCAGTTAAGGAGAATCAAGTGATTCGGCAAAATTAATGACCTGCAGTCACATGATGCTATGATTTCAACAGGACTCGGAACAAAATTTTATTAGTAAACTACACATAAATTTGTATTATGCTTCTGAAAAAAATGTTAAATATGGAATTTATCACACTAATTTGATCATTTAACAATGAGAATACCAATGCTGACTGTATAGCAACTCACTAATACTCACATGTACAGTATGTTTTACATAAAATTGATATAGTATAGTACACCACTTTCAAAGCAATAATTCTTATTCTATATCAAACATTTTATCATGCCCATAATAATGTTTGTCACATGATTAACAAAAGAATTTCCAGTTGTGCTTTTATTTTTCCCTATTTATATTACAAAATAAATAATAATAATAAGTTGAGAATAATTGTTACAATTAAATGGTTCTTCTTGTTATTACATATAATTATCATTTTCAACTGTATCCATGATTGCTAGAGCATCAGAAACATAATCCAAATTTTGCAGATTCGACACCCAACCAGCCCAGCCCAGTTCAATTGCCTCAGTGTGTCTTTGGGAAGGTAACTTAGCATCCATTTTATCAGCTTGATACAACTAACAAATAAAAAAAGAAATCAATTCATGCATGTTTTTGTTTACCACACTTCTGAGTACACTAACATATTGTTGAATTAATTCTCTATTTTCTCTTTCTTTCTTTTGTCAATTATTTCAATTTTGCCATCTTATTAAAATTTTCAAACTGGGTCATTTCTGAAAAGTTTCACCAAAACCTTGTATCCATATTAGAAATCTTTCTGATTACCACATATATTCACTTATTAGTTTAGTCCAACTGCAAACTGCACAGACTCAGATCTGCCATCAAATAATGAGTAGGCAGATTTGGGTCTATGCAGATAGGATGAATCAGTAGATTAAACAAACCAGACCCTCATCTGCTGGCTTATTATGAAATGGCAGATCAGGGTTTATTATTTGCAGTTGGACCGAACATATAAGCATGTACACATGGTATGCTAAAGTTAATCAAATTGCCTATACTTGTGTGTGTGTGTGTGTGTGTGAGGAAAATGTGGATCCTTTGAACCAATGGCTTTGATATCTGCTTTGCAATATTTTGAAGTGTATATTAGTTCAGCTCCTTCTCCAGTTATTGTATTCAGTGATCACAACCCCTTACTTTCATTAACAAAATGAAAAACAAAAATCAGTTATTGCTGAGGTAGAGTTTCACATTGCAAGAATACATTATTCATATTAGGCACATCAAGGGAAAAGATAATTTGATTGCAGATGCACTTTCATGTCTATATAAGTATTATACTGTTTTATTTTGTATATACACCACTCCCTCGATAACTCGCGCACAACGGGGTCCAAAAACATTGACCGCATTATAAGTGAGGGCACGAGTTATGGAGGGACCTATAACTAACAACAAAACTAATAAAGGGATTGATGTAGAGCCAAAAGGGGGTGGGTGGGTTGGCATGTTACAGTGTTAAATACTCAATTAATAATCGTGCTAAGATTAACTGTGAATAAATATCTCTTCATAGCGGTGTAATTTGTTTACTTTTTTCCTCACAGAGTAACATTAATTTCAGGATAACTTACAGTATATTGAGGAGATCATCAAAACATTATTCCACATGGTTTCCGTTCGCTTAACACATGTATGACTTCACACATTGTGTACTACGTTACTAATTTTTGTGTTGAATTGGATACATTCTAGTTTTATTGTTTGATCCAAAGCAGACTTTTTTAAATACAAAAGATTGACACTCATTTTGAAAAAACAATGTCGATCGAATGATAGGAAGATTTGATTGCGGTAGAAGTAAAATGATAAATTTTTTTTACAAGGGTTAACCATTACCAACATGAATGTAATGGGTCTACAAATTTAAAACAACGTAAATTAGAACACGATAATACTTGCAGTTTGTGACACATTTGACAAATATCACTTCATATTTTGAAAAAATTTGTTAATTTTTTTGTGTGTTACTCTTTGATTTCTCTGCCTCAGAGCAAAATCCCTCAGATTTCTCAACTGCATGATCTTTATGTAGTCAACATTTTGGGTCTCCAGCCACTGTATAGCAATATCAAAAGATTTGATTGCTTCCTCAGGGGTCACGCTACCAGGCGAAGTGGGCGAAAAAGTCGCCTGAGAAACGTAAACTTCGCCTTCTTCTGTTAGAAAAGCGAAAACGACTTCGCCCTCTGATTTTTCGGACGTAAAATGACTGTAGATTACGACTTTGAGATGCCCCCTCGCTGTAGCCAGTAAGTTCTGTCACTGTTGTAACCCAAGGCCAAATGTATTTACGTGGTGTTGATACCAATCAGCTTACGGCAACAAAGAAATTCTTGCACATTCACATGCAAGTTTAATAGCTAACTGACCATTAACCCTTTCCGGGGCAAGATATCACTGCTTGATTTCATGAAGTTGGGTACAATGTGCTATGATGAAAATATACCAAATTCTGTTTCGAAATTTAAACATCAATATGCAAATAGTAATTTGCTTTTAAAAAATATGATTGGTGAAGAGTGTTTTCTAATTTATTTCTTTTTTTTAATAAATGGAGATTTTAACGGCCGTATTTGCGCATTTTCTGTATAAAAGCAGTTTGAAACCGTAAATGAACTTGTAATGGCGGACATCGCTGCATATATGAAAAATATATAGAGTAATGAAGCAAATACTATTTAACCAATGGATATCGTTATTACCAGTAGGTAGACATATAATACAACCATAAATATGCAGTCCTATTAATACATTTTTGTAACGAAGCAAGAAAGTGAGTAGTTATATTAAGAAAAGCCCTCTTTCTAAAAATAGATGCACTCGCACTGTGCAATATGAATTCTTGGATTTTCGGTTTGGGGAAAAAGGGTCCAGCTTAGTTATATATCGACTTTAGTGCTTCAGTGTGTTGTCTATGAATAGTTACAGTAATGTTTTATCGGGAACAATGAAATCAGGATGAAGAGTATGGTTTGAAATCACTTGTGCATTTATTCCTATGTACATGTATTAGGGGTTGTTTCAAAGAATTCTAGAAATCTTTCTGACTGCAATTTTATGCAAAACTTGTAGAAAATAAAATAATTAAGTGGTAGTTTATTAAGCATTTTTACCAACTTGCAATTACAAGACTCTAATCTTGTTACTGCTATCAGTTAAAATTAATTACAATGTATAGCTTCTGATGTGCTTTTTAAGTCATATGGCCAAAACACACTGCATTTACTTCAGTTCAAACACACATATACTACAAGTATGAATAGAATGGGTATGAATATAAAAATTTTTATACGCATACAAAATATGTTGATACTAACATATAACATATTTTTCAACTTGAAAATAAGGCATTGCTTAAAACTGTTAAAAGCATACTGAGAAATAGAGCACATCATTACAATAAGATAATGCAGCTATCTCTCTCTCTCTCTCTCTCTATTGTGTTTCTTGCGTTGGTCTCACTTCTCCCTGTTTAGCTCCCACTTCTCCCTGTTTTGACCAAAAGGAGAAGTCACTTCTCCCTAAAATTTAAGCCTAGCTTGACCCCTGTTCCTGTGCATTTTCGATTGGTCAAATAAAATGAATTTTGAGAACGGTAATGACCACAAGAACATATGCTCCTATTGGCATGCCTTTGAATTTTTTTAAATTGTACTTCCCTTGCTTGATTTGATACAAAAGACATATTCAAAGTGATAAAATAACACAGGTCTCTTTTAATTGATTTTTTTAATGCAACAAACACTTCCCCAAGTTGTTGATGAAAACAAAGCCGGCATGTAATTAGGTTCTGACAGAAGTACTCACGGGTTTCGATGTGACAGTCGATTGACACTTTTCGTGTTTTCATAGAAGAGAATATGTTGTGATTATAGTGTTTACACTGAAGCGAAATTAAAGGATTAGAACGTGAATTTCACATAGCAAGACATTTAATTGGTGTTTATTTCATTCTCTGTTGCCACCTGTTAGCATTTACCAGAATTTTTCGTTGATTGCTGTTTCACCAGACTGTTCATTTACAGTGTATTGACAACTATTTCTCTCCAAAAAAACCTAACATAATATGTGATATCTTATTAGAACTTGCAAATTTCACAATATGGATTCTATCATTACAGGCATTAATCACCATTTTCGATGATAGAACGAGCTATGTATCAAGGTTCAATTTACCAATTCTTATTGCGATTTTTTTCACATTCGGCACATTTTAAAATATATTTTCTTTGGAAAAAAATCGGGATCCATGCCGGACACCGTGTTATAAGCAGGTTCGCGAGTTATCCGGGCGTGAGTTATCGAGGGAGTGGTGTATTTTGTGTCATTCATAAGACATCTTCCTATGTACTTTTAATTATTATCATATGTATATCTGACTAATATGTAAAAGAAATCTTTATTTTTCTTTATTAGGGGAAGTGTTACATATACTTAATTTGTTTTGTGTATTTGACAGTTGGCCATGACTGTTGTAAATTTCTGGTTTACATGACTTTTTGTCATGTTTGTAAGTGTTTACTGATATCTGAGATCAAGGTCTAGCCTTATTTACAAACTATGATGGTAAAACAGTTATTCAGTCAAAATCAATCTGATCTAAGTATATTTTGACTGGCGCAGTTGACTAGAAGACACATGAGGTCAAATTAAAGAGCAGTTAAACGAGATATTTTAGCAACCCCAGTGCAGGGCATATATCCCCTAGAATTGTCAGTTTTACATGGTTACTGCACTTTTTACATATGTTAGTAACTTTCTGTATTAAAGAGTGCTATAAAATATATATGAAATAAAAGCCAATAAAATTATCTTTCTAAATATGTATTACTTGTTAGTGTTATTTATTTGGATTTACACTTTATCACAGGTTGAAAAGTAAATTACAGGTAATTTACGCTTACTGCGCAAATCAATATTGCAGTGTTCCATGTGTAACATGTGGTTCATTTGGAAAATTATGTGACCATGGTAATTAATGACTATGAATATTCATGAAATTTCCAGTCAATCAGAAAACTGAAGGATGGTTGGTGTGGAATTTGAAGAATTAAAATATCACAAACCATGCTCAAGATATATTCATGCAAATTCATGTGCCAGTCATACACGATCCTCAAAGTTTATAAACATTCTTGACATGTCATTAGATTGTACGTATTCTCATCTTTAATTTCATGTATAAAACGTCTGTCACAAAGGAGATTTAGTGTGTCAGATTTTGCTTTAATGGTAAGAAACTTTAGAGTTTTTGTACTTCACTGAGCATGTAGTATGGATGCCATCTTGAATATTTTACAATGTTAGTAAACATGTTTGTTACCATTAGTTTAATGCCATATCAATTAGTAAATGTCCATAATATAGTGTCTAGGACTTACGGCTAACAAATGCAGGGTTCTAAATCAAGTTTTAGCATTTATTCTTATACTTTAAAAGTGATTGTCTTTAGAGAATTTGTTGAGACGTTCGTTCTTCATAACCATGCGAAATCAGTTAACATCAAATTTAGTTTTCTCTTTATTTAAACAATACCAAAAAAGTTCTTTTAAATGATGTGTGAAGAAGTACTTTACAGACTAAGATGTGTTTCATGAACAATGAAAACAATTTACAACTCAATTATTTCAACCGAATGGTGACATTTATTTTGAAGTAGGAAGTAAAATGAGATTTTCCAATTACCATGACAATAATTAAACTTGAAATCTGATGCATAATCCATATGATTAGTAAAGCCTTGAACTTGATATATAGTTAACAGCATAACATTATTAAAATTTCTATTTGAATGGTTTTTGCTGTGGAAAAATTTTTTTTTTTTAAATCTAACACGGTATATTAACATGTTGCTGTTTGTGTTAGCACAAAAAACATTAAAAACAAAATTAAAATATTGGTGAGATTTTTCTTGAAATAACTTTCCTTGTTGTAAAAGTACATCTTTAACGATTGCAAATATGAGTCCAGCATTTTGTTTTAAATAAAGCTGGAAAGTTTTATGAATTTATCATTAAAAATAACAAAATTACATCAATTTATCTCCAATTTCCTTTTTTCTGGTGACTTGGATTTATCGTGTGTGACAAATATTATTATAAGGGAAAAGTGGGCAGACAGACAGAAAATTTGCAACTTTAAAATGTCATAAGTTTACTTCTAGTGGAGATATTTTCAAAATTTAAACTGTTCTATGCTGCTTGAGATAAGATCTATCATTTAACAATGTTTTCAAAGCATTAAATGAAATGAAAAATCAGCTAGGGTTGCTAGATATTTGATGCCCCACCACACAGATGTATAAAAGTAACTGGAGATACATATAAACAGCTCTAAATTGCATACAGACTTTATGATATTTGAAAGTGCACCTAAAATCAGGAAAGGAAGAGGCAGATTCCTAAATAAAATAAAGGACACCCTATTATGTGTTCCAAATGGAAAGAAGTGATAATGGCAGCTATACAAAACTCTGCACGTGTCTATTTAGACCTTGTCTTAATGTAGCTATGATATCGTAGCCTTAATGTGGTTAAGGCTATGGTTTCATCCTATACCTTGAGATGAAGCAAATAAAGCTATTGCCACAGTCAAAATGATGACTATAGTTAAAATCTATTACCTAAGTTTAAGTTACGTTTTTCAGCTAGAAAATCGTACAATTTTAAAAATTATAAGAAATAATATAAAGGATGCTGATTAAGATATGAAATATATCATAAAATTATGTTTCATATAACTTTCCACAAATTATAATAACAAAATAAGCACATCTGAATATCAGTAATGACAGATCAATAAAACTTTATATTTTGTGCATCATACTAAATGTAGTCCCGAGTTTCCTCTGACCCTTGCCACCCCATTTTTGATATTTGGATATTTTTGTTGGGGTGTAGGGTCAGAGTCCACTGCCTATCGAAAAGTTGGAATTCGCAGACACCATTTGGTGTCGGCATAGGGTAGCCGCTTACTAGCCAGCCTAGCAAACTTTAACAACCTTTTATCGAGATATACCTGCATGAAATCGACAGGAATATGATTTATTTTCTCAGAAATAGTAAGTGTAGCATTTTTTATATCTTTAATCCGCTGACAGATGAGATGCAACTACAGCGTTAATGAAATTTGACCTGGAACTCGCCATTTTGCATTCCAAGTCACATGACTACACAAATCTCGGAACCTAATGTCGATAACATCAGAGGGCCAATAGTCACATGATATCAACAATAAACCAGTTTGAAAGTTGCTGTGCATACAATTCGAAAATATTAATTAAAGGTCACATAATACTTTTACATAAATATAATACATACTTAATTTTCAATATACAGTGCAATCCCGCTATACAGCGCCCCGCGATAACACGAATTCGGATATAATGCAATCGTGGCGTGGCTCCCAAAATTTAATGTATTCATTCGCACACGAAAAAATATTTTTTTTAAAATGTACTTGAAATAGTGTATAAAAAATTTATTACCATTTTGGGGAATAGATCGCGTATGAATTCAAATATAATACGATCGTGGCATGGTTCCTGAAATTTTAAATACATGTATTTTTCTTGTACCCGGAAAAATATTTTTTTAAAGTACAAGAAATAGTGTGTAAAACGTTTATTATCATTTTGGGGAAGAGTTTGCGTATGAATTCGATTTAACAATTTCACCAGGTTCTTGAAGTGTTATGCCAAAATAAACATTATCAGAAATGTTACTTATTACTGATCCATCAGTAAAGCCAGTAAGTTGTCTCTGATTGTCTTCAATTAATTCTGTATACAATCGTTGCTCAAACAATAGCCGATATGTGTTTCTTCTTTAACTGCAAACACAACCAAGCAGCTGACAATGCGGTGGATAAAAAAGATTCTCACAATTTAATAAACATAAAAAAATGAAAGCCGCCAACATGTTTGCTGGGCTTGGCGGTGTTATTAGATGCAATCAGTTGACCAGTAAATAATGTCCATTTTATTAACTGGAAATTGAAAGTGTATGAAACTATACATGCGTTCAGCTTAAAAAACTTTATAAAAGTTACTCGTGACCATCGCAGGCCCACTGCACTTAGTTCTCGGGTTTTCCATGTGTCTGGTGTTTACTTATGAACTCGTTGTTAATTTCCTGTTTCTTATTTAAAAAAATACGTTACCGTTATGGAAAAGCAAGTTCACAAATGCAAGTTGTTCTCTGCATTTTGCGCAATGATTAGTATAGTAGTTTTCACATGTTTCTTTTGATATTCACATAATCTGAAGTAAAAGTTACATGCTCAATGAAAGCATGTGTTGATTGTTAATTATTCTTGCTGTAGTCGTTCAAACGAATAGGCGTACAAGTGTTAATTATTGGAAATTTACAATGGATAAATGTACACGGAAACGCATATGAGAAAATTTTAGCAGTATGAAATTTGTACAGACACTGTTCATAGACCCTGGAACATAATGAACCGTACATGTGCTTCGTCTTTCTTAACCTAATTTTGCTGTTAATTTTTCCCATTGAATTCAGATACATAATGATCTGTGACAAAATTATTGAATAGTTTAAATATGTATGCAATTTTTGCAATGGAATTACATGTATTATGGATTAACTGCATGCCCTGACGGTACGATATCAGACGGCAAGTAAACGGTGTTAATACTCTGTTCATGCTTTATATTAGACGTTGAATTCAGACACAATGATCTGTGACAAAATTACTGAATATTTTAAATATGTGTGCAATTTTTCAATGGAATTACCTGCATTATGAATGAGCTGCAGGCCACGACGGCACAATAGTAAACAGTGTTGGTACCCTATTCATGATATACATTAGACATGAATACATGTATATGTGTCAATGCCTTGTTCTCTGAAAAAAGTAAAATACTGCAAAACCCCACATTAACACAACCCCGCTATTAACACGATCCAATTTTTTGGACCCCAATTATCGCATTATAGTGGGGTTCCACTGTATTTATTCTGAGAACAACGACTAGAAACCTTTCGGTATCGCTGCAAGGTGGAGAAAACCAGATTCATGAAGTACTAAGCATGTGTCGGCAATGTATTTTGTTGGTATCATGTGAATATCGCATTGACCTGTGCTCTCCGCTTGTTGAATCTGTTTTTTTTCCAAGTTTCTGCAACATTTACAGATTTCTGGTTGTTGTTTCCAGAATAAATATTTTTAGAAGTTTATGTTCTTTTATTTTTCGATAAATATTATGTGACTTTCATTTATATGTTCGATTTGTTTTCCTACAGCAATAGCAGAAATGGTTAATTGTTGATATCACGTGACAATTTGAACTCTGAAGTTATTGACATGTGGATCGCGAGATTTGTGTAGTCATGTGACTCGGAATCAAATGGCGAGTTCCAGGTCAAATTTCATCAACGCTATAGTTTCGGCTACTCTATCAGTGGATTAAAGATATAACAAATACTACGCTCACTATTTCTGAGAAAAATAAATCATATTCCTGCAGTGTTTTATCTACCCATGCGTCATGTGTCAAATACGCAGAATTTTCCGATTTGACACACAAAAGTCGTTGACGGTACGTAAATTGACGCATCCAATGTTATGTTTGTGCTAATTAACACAACAGTGTGGAGCCTGGAACTGACCTTATGCGACCTGTAACTGTCACATCGTTTGTAGCAATAGGATGTTAGAACCATAAATCACCACACATGAGAAAGAGGCGAAAAATAAACGCGTGATTTTACAGTGATTCTCACGAGAAACTATTATTTTATGCACATCCTTGTCACGCAAAGAAGCAACAATTTCCATTCGCTCAATTGTATGCCTTGCGTTGTTCCAAGATACTATCAGCGTTCGAATAAAAATTGCGTCCAAGGTAAAAAAATTAAAATAGATCCGAAAGAAACGAAATTATCATTTGGACCGTGTTTTTACAACCGACCGTCGATAAAAGTATTGTTATCGAACCAGTGAAGCCTTCATCATCCAAAAGTGTGGTAACGGTTACTCGTAAGATAAAACGTAATTTTGTGCAGCAATGGTTGAAAACATATAGCTGGCTACGTTTTCAAAAAGATGTTAAGTCGAGAGAAGAATGTGACAGTGAAGACGCCTTTATGTTTTGCCATATATGTACAGAGGCTAAAATAACCCTTGATGACCAAATGTGCAAAAAACAATAACTTTCAGAACAGTACACTGGGAAGGCATGCTGGGTTGCCTAAACACAAACTGCTGATTGAAGGTTCACAACACCAGGCAGATTTTAATGCAGTTTTACAAATAAGACATAGCAGCGAAAGTGCTACTTAAGTGTGTACATTGGCTGAGTGTTAAAGACATCCCTTTTTTAAAATACAAATCTCTTCTTAATTTAATATTCGACTTAATGGCTAAAGAATTTGATGCTATTGGCATTTTGAAGAATTCCGCCACTCACTATGACTTGGCTACTACCTGTTCAGAGGTACTGGAGAGCCTATCAAACGTTGTTGAGGATAGTCTTATACGTGACCTGCAGAATGCGTCATTTGTGACAGCAATGGCAGATGAAAGTACTCACATAGCCAACAATAAATGCCTTGTCATATATGCTCAGATTATTTCTGATGATATGAAACCATAAGCAAGATTTTTAACAAATACAGAATGTTCAGATGCTTCTGGCAAAGGAACTGCCTTATTGGCTTTAGTCACATTATATAACTTAAACTAATATTTTTGTTGTGTATTTAAACAATATAATTATTTTTTAAAAACTACTTAAGACTGATCATCGGCTTAAATAGGACTCATATGTTTGGATTTTGACTCACTGTTTTTTGCCTTGATGAGTCAAATGACTTACATGAAGCCATTTGTAGATAAAACACTGTTCCTGTCAATTTCATGCAGGTATATCTCGATGAAAGGTCGTTAAAGTTTGCTAGGCCAGCTAGTAAGCGGCTACCCTATGCCGACACGAAATGGTGTCAGCGAATTCCAACTTTTCAATAGGCAATGGACTCTGACCCTACACCCCAACATAAATATCCAAATATCAAAAATGGGGTGGCAAGGGTCAGAGGAAACTCGGACTAACTAAATGGTGTTACGTATGAAGTCATCATCTGCGAATCTTGTGACTAACACATACTGAATAGCAGACTGGATGCTTATGGTGGGAAATTGATTTGCCCCACCATAATAGCTGATAAGATTTTTATCAGAATTTAATGATTGGAAAAAGTGAGAATTAGTGAAATGCCGTTTTTTTTTAATGGTATTCATTTTTGTTTCTTTTCACAAATGATCGTAAAAGGACTTTCGATAGATATTTATTTCTACATTACTCGATTTTGATCAGTGCAAACAGATATTGTGGTTGTGGCGTCTATGGCAGACGCCTTTATTGAGAAACGTGGGTTTATGACTGCGCCAAAATAGGGACGGGACGATTGTATGTACGGAACAAGTTCAAAAATCTTTTCTTTTTTATAGTAAGCTGAAAAAGCGGTCTGTGTAAATCACATCCGACTACTCCGTTGATACACGGCTTATGTTAGTACCCAGCCACTAAGTAGGGGTACTAATATTAGTACTAAGGTCAATGCAGTTCCGAGTTTAATCTTTGCAGGGTCAACCGTCTCGAAAATAGGTGACTGAAATATTTATTTGCAGAATAGTAGTAAATCTTCGCTAATTTTCTCATATTAAAGCTGAATAGAACCTTAATGAACACCAATAAATTATAAATGTCTTTGCAGACAAAGTTTGAAGTAAATACTAGATGTTTCCTGCTTAGTTTAGACGTTCAGCTATGCTAGTTCTTCTTCGACATGCTCCTCAAGTACTCTGATTGATGACGTTGTGGCTCGACTACGAGATAGGTAAAATAAGTGACCGAGCCTATACGTGAGCAAGCTTGACATCTTGAGTTAAAAAATAAATAAATAAATAAATAAATAAATAAATAAATAAATAATGATACATGTAGACACATTTTAATTTAGGGTCAGAATTAATTTAAATACCAAAAATATTAGCTTGCTGGAGCGATTTTACCGACTATAAACAATGATAAAATAATTAAATTAATCAGTCGGGCATGCATACCAACATCATTTGTTATTTTGCATCTTGTTAACGAGTTTTAAAATCACATTTATATGTCTAAAATTAATCTTTGCACATCATCCAACAATTTATCATTTCTAATTAAACTCAATGCTGTATAAATGAATGTATATGAATAGATTATATTATACATTATCATGTGAGTAGTATAGAGCAACACTTAGGAGTAATGCTAGAATGACAATTTGAGGTTTTAATTTCCGATAAGGTTTCGATCCCCCCCCCCATGACTTTACCACCGCGGCAAACGAAATTGCAGCGCGAGGGATTTTTCCTAGGCACACAAATTTCTTTGCCTAGCCGGCGTGTAAAAAGGAAAATGAATACATTGGCAAGCGACAAAACTCAAAGCCCGTCTGAACTTCCTCGCCATACATCACAGGTAATTGCGAGGTGAAGCAAAGTGAAGCCAAACACCCACTCACGGAGTAGATTACACAAGTATTGCACAAAGCGTGAATTCCGGGTCACGAAGTAAGGTTATATTTCGCAAATTCTCGTACAGCATCGCCTCTCTTAGTCGCGAGGCTTACAACGTCTATAAATATAAGATGAAGTACCGTGGATTTATGATTTTAGTTATTGATTCTTTGATCCACATCGGAAACAGGTACCAGCGGTTGCAAGTCTGTTACAACGCATCCGAACACGAGCTGGATTTGCTGTATGAGTTTTCATGCGGCATCACAATAATATGAATGCATGACAATACCTTTACACAGCAATTGACATTCAGTACGTCATTGTCGAGAAGGTTTTCCATCATTGACTTTTGTGCATCTTTGAAGCCTCAACCACCCAAGAACAGATCCATATTTTCAAACTCGGTTCTCGCGGATAATTGACCATGCCCGACTGAGGGAAACCAAACTGTTGCTGAATCTGATCGTGTTATGGTTAATATAGGATCAGATTACGTGACTGCACCGTCTAGTACTGTCCCACGATAGACGAAGACCCCACCAGCGACGAGCTGTTGATGATATTTCGTGGGATTGATGCAAATGGTCTTGCAAACATTCATTGGACCTGGTGTGCTGCTGATCACTTGAACATGAGTTTCAGCAAATGTTTGCATAAGTCATCCAGGATCAGCATAGTTTCCTCACGATCGACTTGACCGGACGAGGATCTGCTTCCGATAAACGTCTTGCGAGGCTTAAGACAAAGAAATTTAACCACGATATACATATATAATGACCAAATCTGCCAGCGATGCCATTGCAGATGCTTCTAACCGATTCTGCAAAGCTGCCCGCGAACAAATGGAACTTCTCCGCGATTACATAGAATTTCGCTAACGCGTCAAAGATATGCTTGCGTTGCGACAATCTGTACGAGAAGTCCTCAAAACGGGTTTCTAACAAACGTTTTAGTCGCTGAATGAATCGACGAAATCCCGGAGGAGTTGAAGAAATTTGCAAAAACTATCGCCGAGATGATGGTAACAGAAAAAGGAACCGGGATCGATTGTCAGCACGGCCGAAGCCCCGAGAGAAACATCGACTACCATCTAACGCTTGCCAGACATGATGGGAAGTAGTGAAGGGGAGCAATATACGGACAATGGTTAATTAACATTACAGATAGGGTGTCGGCAATATACGGACAAGGAATATACGGACATAAAGGTTGCGCCTGTATACGGACAAGGGAAATTGAACATAGGGAATGTATTGGGCCTGTATATGGACAATAGGAATTGAACAGGGGTGACGTCACGGTACTGGACACTGATAACAATGTTGCAAGTGGCTGACCTCAATTGGGCGGAACAGTGTGGCAAGGGGTTGACCTGAATATGCGCTGTAGGGACAAATAGAGTCATAGATATAGAGACGTGGTTAGAGACAGGGTTAGAGACATAGACAGAGACATAGAATACATAGATTTATCGACATAAATCTATCACACAAACAGCTATACAACTGACTAAAAAAATTTTAGGCAAGAGAGAATAAGCACCTTTTCAAGATAGGTGAGGGGCCCAGAAAACGGCCTCTTTTGTTAACACCGTTCAGTTAACATAGAGGGCATCGCACGGATCTTCTTCTCTTCCTCAAACTTCGTCTGACCTCTGGACCATAGATTAAAACTTGCTTCAGACAGCTTTGTCTCTCCACATTGATTCTTCCTTTCCAAAGTGCTGTCTCTGTGATCTGGGTAATTGCCCATAACGATCTGACATGCATGGAATAGTCCGAGTTGATCAGCATCGACTATCTGAGGGTAGACGATTCTACGTTAGTCCACATCTTGTGACGAGAGCAGGTGAAATGAAGGAGGTGAACCGCGGTTATTTATAGTGGAAGGGTGGATCGAAACAGATTGAGTTCTTTCACCAATCCTAACACGCGTTACAAAATTCAGTCACAGTGCGGAGTCTGTCTTCCAATCTGAAGAGAACTACCTGTGACGTCGCATTCCCTATATAGGTGAGCTATCTTTTGAGCGCAGTGAATCAATGCGACATTGTTAGAACATAATGGAAAGTACGAAGACATTAAATTGGGGTGCACCGGCCCTGGAAACAAGGAGTGATGGCATAGTAGCGGCTACCAAGCAAACAAAGTCCTACCTCCAGAAGAGAACGATTTTAATTGGGATTTAGTGGATTTTCTCTCTACTTCACAAGAATTTGTTCCTGTACCAGTACCTTCGCTACCTTCTCTTTTACTGTACGTCGAGGATTATAAACAGAGACAGAAAGAAGAATTGGAGAATTTTAACAACAGCAGAAAGAAGCAGATCAAGCCTTTCTCATTCAACAGCAACAGAGAGAAGAAGAGGCAAGAAGTAAACGACAGGAAGAAGAAGCAGCAGAGAAGAAACACGGTCTAGGAGAGAAGGAGGACGGTGAAAGTCAAACGGTGACGGTACTCTTAAACATTTTGGCAGAGTTATGGAGTCTGAAACACATGTATCAGACTTCTTTAATACGACCAAAGAGAAAGAGACCTCCCGGGGCCAAACACTCCAACTCCGTCAACCTGCCTACTACGTCTGAGATACCAACATCAGTGATTTCTACCAAATCATCGACAGTAGCAGGTCCAGAAGTAGGCCTTGGCCGTAGCAAAGGGATAAGGCATTTAAAGCTCATTACTTGCTGTTCGTGATTTTCTTTTTTCTTCAAAAAACCAAAACAAAACACAAACACCCAACAGTCCTTTTCAGGGCCACCCATCTCTCTCGAAAAGAGACTACTCAATGTTTGCCAAAATCAAATTAAACTCAGATAACTTTCTTTCCACGATGGACGTGTGTGAATGCGTCCGTATAGGTCCTTATTATAAAAATCAAAACCAAGAGACACTTACGTTTTACTTTCCGGTATATTCTCTGGTACAAATTACAATCCAATTTCACAACACATCACTTTAAAAAGTTCATAAACTTCTTCCTTATGTTTTCACTGTCTCCATTTTTTAAAAATTTCTTCACTGTTACAGGTTTTTCCTCTTCTTCCTCACTTTCTTCTCGTCTTCTTTTCTTCTCTTTCTGGACGTGTCTGAGTTCTTCCTTTTCGGAAGATACCTCTTCTTCCTGTTCGGAACCCCTCTCTACCTCCTGCTTCTGTTGTTTCTTAGGGCAGTCTGAAGACCAATGTCCTTTCTCTTGACAATGATAACAGGTATCTTGACCTTTGTCTCTTCTGACCTGTCTTGCTTTGACGTTGTGGACATTCTGAAGACCAATGCCCTTTCTTCTGACAGATAGAGCAAGTATCTTGACTTTTATCTCGAAGGGATGGGGAGTAGTCTGTCAGCTTCTCTGAAGAAAACCTTCTTATGACACCTCGCAAAGCTCTGATCAGAAGTTCGATCTTTGTTGGCTCTTCCATCTTTCTGGAAGGATTGAGAGTGAAATGAATAATTTGAGGGAAGACACTGAACCATTATATGGGGAGGACACTGGCCTTACATTTATATATAGGGGACCATGACGAGTAAAATGTAGTCATTTGACTATTTGCAATCAAGATGAAATGATCGCACCATTTCGTGGAGAAAGGGGAAGAAAGTAAAAGGCAGAAATGTGACCTATCGCCTCGTGCAGTAGCTGAAGTCTTGGCTCAGATCCATGCCAGCGATTTTGAAGATGACACGAGTGAGCAAGAATCCAAACCCAGAGAGTATACGTCAAACTAAAGTCCACCACCAGTAACCCCTGAAAAGTACGACCACATTCGGGAGACGGATAAACGCTCCTGTAGAAAATTTACAAACATGACCTACATGTACACGGTGAAATTTAAAGATTTCAGGTCAGAAGTACCGCTGGAGAAAACAGAGGAGTTCATCACAGATGTGTGGGACTCTTTGTTAACCACACTGAAACAGCAATGTCGAGCCAAAGAAGACGATCGCTTGAGACTTTCCATTTATCACGACAGTTTGAAGTCACCTGTTTGGATCGAGTTTAGCAGCCCAGCAGAACTGACACCTTCCAAAGTCATCGCCAAGATTCAACACGTGTAGAAATCTAACGATAAGTTTCAAATCACCGATAGAAAAGCGACACTGTAAATGGCTCACGTTTCTCTTCCGAAAGGGACTGGACAACGTAGAAAAGTGTTATTGGTGAACGACCTTCGCAGCATCAAGCGTAGCCTCGTCCAAGTTAACAACTCTCAAGACAAGATGTGTTTAGCCCGTGCCATCGTGGTTGGGACGAATGTATGCCGACAAGAACGACACGGCAGAATGGAAAAGAGCCTGGCAAACTATTTAAAAATCGAACCGAGCCAAACAACGAAGAGAAGCAGAACTCCTGTTACAGCAAGCTGGCCTATGCAAAGACACTGCCTGTAGCATACCTAAAATGCAAAAATTGCAATACGTCTTAGCTTCACGCTACACCTTGAAATTGCACCCTCAAGAAGTGCGCGAACCTATATTGTTTCGAGGCAAAGATTTCAAAGACGGAAAATACATTCACGTCTATCATCACGATGAACATTTCGATACCATTACCACTATCACTGGATTCCTGGGTTACAGTTATTACTGTGAGAAATGTGACTATGGGTATAACAATCGAGAGCAACACAAACATTGTGGATCGAAATGTGAGGGTTGTTTGGATTCTAAACCCTGTCTGGGCAAAGGACAAAACCGAATGCATTACCCTGCTTGTCAGCTCACTTTTGGCAGCCCTACGTGTTACCAACAACATCTGAAGACACAAGGTTCACAGCGGAAAGGTGCTTGCCAACTCCTGAGATTGTGCCCTACTTGTGAACAAGTTATACGTAGCAATAATATCAAGGCACACATTTGTCCAGGAAAGAAACGATGTCACATTTGTCAGCAAATCGTGGACTTGGAACACGAATGCTACTTCAAAAAATACCAACCCCAGCAGAAGGAGGAGGAAGAGGAACATGGCCACAAGAAAGGGAATTTCATCTTTTTCGATTTCGAATGCCCGAGAAGATCCTGGCTCTCATACGCCCTCAAACAACCAATTTTGTCAAACGTTAATACTCGGTCAAAGCTCTACGCTGGCTACATTACTTGTACGACAAAGAAGACAAATGGATCCAAGACGCCCAAAACGGAGGAGGTGAAAAGACCATTGGAACGTATTCGGTGGATGGCTGGGACTTAGAAAACACGAAGATCGTCTACGAGTTTAACGGTTGCTTATGTCACGGATGTCCCATCTGCTTCCCTCAACGGTACACTAAAATTCTGTTTTTACAACGTACCATGGAAGACTGGTACGAGGCCACTTGTCAGCGACGTTTAAAGCTAGAACAGCAAGGATACCAAGTGGTGGAAATGTGGGAACACGAGTACGATCAGCGATTGAAAACCGATCCAGAGTTTAAACGTATTGTGGAAAGTAACAAGCTGGTGGACCCTCTGAACCCGGGGGACAGTTTGTATGGAGGACGGACGAATGCCACCTGTTTGCTGTACCACACCGGCGAGGAGAAAGGAGAAGAAATCAAATACTTGGACGTGTGTTAGCTGTATCATTATGTGTCCAAATATTGTCACTTTTCCGCAGGGCAAACGCAATTGCTGACGGAACACATTGACCTGGAAAACATTCGACAATACGAAGGATTGATTAAATGTAAAGTCTTGCCTCCCACGGACTTGTACCATCCCGTTTTACCTCACCATTGCCAAGGAAAACTGATGTTTAATTTGTGCCGCACCTGTGCCGAAACGTGCAACCAAGACCAACCATGTCAGCATACCCAGGAAGAACCCTCCCTGACAGGTACGTGGCTCAGCGTGGAATTGTTCAAAGCTTTGGATCTGGGATACCAATTGTTAGAAGTGTACGAAATTTACCACTTTGCCAAGACAGAACAGTACCACAAGGTTGACGAGACTCAGAGAGGCATTTTCACAGACTACATGGATGCCTTTTTGAAACTGAAACAAGAAGGCAGCGGCTATCCTTCATGGTGCCACACTCCCGCAGACCAAGAGATATTCAAAGAGAAATACTTTGAGCAGGAGGGCATCACTTTAGACCACATCTAGAAAAATGAAGGAAGGCGATCGTTTGCCAAAGTGATGTTAAATTGTTTGTGGGGTAAAATGGCACAACGACCGTGTTTACCCAACACGGAGTATTTGACAGAACCTTCCCGCTACTTCCCGATGATTCACGATAAGACCAAATACATGAAACACGTAGATGTACTTCGTGATGACTTGATCTTAGTCAATTACGAAGAAGAACTAGATTTTGTACAGGCTGACGAATTTGGAAATGTCATCGTTGCAGCCTATGTGACAGCCCATGCTCGCTTAAAATTGTACGAAGACTTATACCATTTAGGAGATCGTGTGCTGTCTGTTGACATGGACAGTTGCAACTACATCGATCGCCGTGATCTCCGTCACCCTGACATCAAAGGAAACCCTTTAGGAACCTGGACGGACGAGCACCCCGACGACAAGTTTCTAAGTTTTACTAGCGGCGGTCCTAAAAATTACGGATACGAATACTGGAACAAACAAGAAGTGCACACGGAGTGTACAATGAAAGGATTGACTCTCAATTATCGTACCAGTTAAATGAACTTTGGCGTGTTGAAAGAAGCTTTGCATTCTGGAAAGGATCAACATTTTAAAGTGCCCACATAAGAACCGCACAAGATTGTACGTTTACCCACATACCAAACTGTCAGTTGACCTTTTGGAAAAACTACTAAATCGCGTACCAGAAGCGAGTGCGACCTCCCAATCACTTCACTTTACCTTACGGACACGTCGGTATTGGTCAGCATATAAAAAGAGAAAACGTCCAAGACCGATATTTCATCGTGACTACCATTGCCATGCGAGAAAGATGAACCCATTTAAACAGACACAATTCAAGTTCGGTGATTCTCAAGTGGAGTGCTATGCTGTGTCATGCGAATGCAGGAATGCCGTACGCTGTGACCTCCACGATTCCGTACCACATAATGTGAACTTAGATATGACTACTACTACTACTACTACTACTACTACTACTACTACTACTACTACTACTACTACTACTACTACTACTACTACTACTACTACACCTACCGTGGAAAGTGATGCTGTGCGTGTCAAACCTGACGGATGCGAAAGCGATGCCACTCGTTATCGTGGATTATTTACTGGTTTTCATTGTCAATGTCATCCTCCATATGAAACCATGCGGCTACTACCATACGGATGTCATCCATGCTTGAGCGAACTACTGCGGGTTTTACCGTACCCTCATCGAAATGAGCCTGTGAAAGATGAATATTCGTTAGCTGTGCGTTTGTCTGAAATACTGCGACTTTGAAGGTCGATTCCAAACCTTCAAAGGAAAATGGCCTAAATATCTGGGAGGACCTACCCCCAAAGAATTGGCCAGAGCCGGATTTATCTACTTGGGCGAAGGTGATAAAGTCAAGTGCTTCAGTTGCGGTATGTCACTACACGAGTGGGAGCAGAAAGATTCAGCCGTGGAAGGAAATCAATGACAGTATTCAGACTGTGGCGGATTACCAACACTTTTTACGAGAACTGTGTCCAATGAATTTGGGTCGTCGTGTGGTGTGTGTCTTAGTGACTTTCTTTCTGGGATTTCGTTTACCTGCAAATTCATTGTGGGCTCTTTAAGATCTGTACCTTACAGTACCACAAGGAACAATAGGGTGGTACCTTTAAATGTACACAAGAGACTCATTCTGTCAAAAGGCATGCGCTTTCATCTCGATACTTCTCGACCTCTACGAGAAAAAAAGATTCGTCAACTTTTAGTCACTGAAGATGTTTACGAGGATGTGTGTGTAGCTTGTGACTTACACCCTTACTGGTAAGATGTACGTGACTGGAAATGTTTTGGTTTCGAGGCTTGAACAAAAGAAGCGGCAAACTATGCCCAAAATTTGTAATCATAAAGTCAAACGTCCAGTGAAAAAAGTAAGTTTTAAACCTGTGCTAACCACAGTGTCAAAAGAAGAACTCGACACCGAGGAAAACCGGGCCATTCAGGACAGGACTGTCATTGACATGGACACCCTCGAAAGACCATTCCGGGAAGACCACTGTGTGACTGTGGCAAATGTAGAGACTCTAAGAACATTTCCCAGTGTCTCTTGGACACCACACCTTTGTCACAAAAAATGTTGTACGGTGACTTGTTTATATTCCACTTTGATCGTTTTGATGTGTATTTTATCGATGTACTTAACCATTTGGCTTTTATGTATTTTTCTCTTTCGTGTTCAATTTTAAATTTCTTTGAAATAAAGGTGTCATGAAAAAGTATAAAAACTGTTGTCTTGTCTGTCTTCGTTTCAAAAGTGACATTCCCTACATTTTGGCTACCTCTGCTGTTTCTGCTTCCTCTTCCTCCACTTTCAAAGCCATCGACGGAAAATTAGATCGTGCTAGTTGGGGGGCCATATATCTTCGTCATCCCATTAACATGTTAATTGCTAGACCGAGCGGTTAAGGCAAAACCGAATTTGTCAAACGTTAGATCGAACATAAAAATCATTTGATCAATCGTCCACCTCAACGTATCGTGTAGTGTTGCATGGCAATCGGCCTACAGTCTCTTGCGAGAAAGTCAAGGCGATTCCATCGTGTTTGTGGAAGGCGTTCTTGGCGAAGACGACGGGATCATGTCTGACCCCAGTCAAACACATCTGGTCATATTCGACGACATGTTAGGAGAATACGAAGAAGAAATTAAACTGTGATTTACGCGCAAAGAGCATCATCGTAATTCCAGTGTCATTTACATCACCCAAAATTTGTTTCAAAAAAGTAAAGCCCATTGCACAATCAGTCTCAATGCTTGTTATGTGGTATTGTTTAAAAGTCCTAGAGATAATTCGCAAGTTCAATGTTAACCAAATAGTTAGGAACTCCTTGGCTGACTCATGCGTACGACGATGCCACTCAAACCCCTCATGCCTATTTACTCGTGGACTTAAAACTCACTTTTCCTGATTATTTGCGATTTCGTACCCATCTGTTTCACAAATGGTGGACCTGTCGTGTACACATCCCGGTCGACTTAAAAAAACCTTCAAAAAGCTCAGTCACTTTTGTTCTGTCTCACACATCGTTAACATGACGTCCCTTTAGTCTCATCTTACCGTCAAATTGATTCGTGCCTTGTACGCTATCAGTCGCGATAAAATCCACAAATACGTGCTCGTGTCTTAGAAACCAGTCTCAGAGAAGTCTTACGATGGCGTACGGTGATGCACGTCAACTTCTTCATATCATCATTTACATCCCTTATTTAACCAAACGCTTCTTGATAGAAACAAAGTAGCTTCGACGCAACTGGCGGATCCACTCATCGACACTCAAACCAGAAAGCAAATCATCTTGAAACCTGGAGGTAGCCGTTCTCTAGGAGGTGTCATCATTCGCTCCATCTTAACATGGGATCGTAATGCCACAAAAGTCATCCCCAGGAAATAGTCACTCCCCGACCGAAACGTACCCTGAAGAAAAAGAGCAGTGGTTTCAAGACCAGGTCACAGCCCCAGAAAAAGAAACGTCCCAAGAAAAGACCCCAGAAAACAGCTTCTTCCCGCAAGAGAGTCACTGCGTCAAGGATGCAGCCTTACATCCCCAAACCACGAACAGCAGTGACGGTGACCGCGTCTCCAGTAGACTCAGGTTCTTCCAGATCTCCATTTCGGGTGATGCCAGCAAAACCCAATTTGACACGTGTCTTTCCTAATTTGATGAAAAAATGTAAACCCATGTCTCCAGGAACTTCTTCTCTAGCGGTGACACCATCCACCTCTTTGGCTGCTGCGGCAGCTGCTAACAAAGTACCGTCCCCTAAAATCAAAGTCCAAGAGAGATCGGGTATGTTACAGACTTCACTGGATTTATCCAAGCAAGAACTGTCCCGATTAAGTCAGTTACGAACCCTCAACGTCGATTGATGCCAGCAGCAGGGGGGGGGGGTTTGAACAGACCACTTTTTCGAGACCCCCGTTAACAAAATAGCCGGTTCCCCCAGATGCTGAAAATAAACGGTCAACGCGTTAAACCGCGCCTTCTAACTTTACCGTATCCAAATGGTTAGCTCACCCTGTGTTCCACACGACCGCTTCTAACTTAGCGCGATATCATCCTCATTAGCTCGACAGTAGCTGGGTTTTTGACGATTTTTCTCTCGTCTTGGGGACGATATTTTTTACGTATCCTGTCTCTGTACTTGGTCATTCCCCCCCCCCCCGCTGTTCCACATTTAGCCAAATGTAAAATACTATCAATAATGATCGGAGAAGCGCACTCGGTTAGATTAGCTCAAGAGCGACAAGAGGCGCTCAGAAAAAACATACCCCTCCGTGATTCGGTGAAGCGGCAACTACAATCGCGTCAGGAAGCTCAAACCGAATTTGCTGAGGGTGCAGAACAGTTTCTTAAACCCATCGTCGATCCAACGAAGAAAATCGTTGCGGCGACAGTATCAACACAGCGAGCTCTCGAGACACTACCCGCTGATATCGCTGGTCATGTTCAGGCGGTTCAACCAATAGAACTACCAGAGGGGTCGGAGTCGTCATCCAAACTCGGGATTCCGATAGCGGATAAATTTATGCCTGAAGCAGTTGAACTTATCGAGGATCCCAAAAAAGCATTTCAAATCGCCGTGATGGGGGCTGATTTCAAGCGAAAATACGTAAAACCTGAGTATGTTAAATCATTAAATAGCGGTAATTGGATCAAAAATATATATCGCGTCCATACTGGTAGGGACGTTAGAACCATTGAAGAGATCGTTAGGTTCACGATTTTTGAGAACGCGGTTCAAAACGAACGACTAAAAATAACGTTACCACAACCGTCACCATCGTCATCATCACCATCGACGGAACCAACGACATCGATTTCGCCGACTCCATCATTCCAACAGTTTCCGTTACAATATGACCAGCCATCACCGCAACGGGCGGAGGCACTACGGCTGGAGCTAGAAAAAAAGGAACAAGACCGAGGAGAAATAATGAAACGACTAAAAAACCCACAGCAACCGCAAGAACCACCACAACAACAGCTACACCAGCACAAAAACAGGAGGAATTTTTAAAGGCAATTAAATTACAACAAAAGACAAAAAAGAAAAAAAAAAAAAACCACCACCCGATGATCCCGACGATAAGGGCGCAACCGGAAGTGGATACGGAGGTAACCTTATTTGTCCCGATAACGTCCTCGCCGATGTTGATCGACTAGAGGTCCTCGTCTCGGGAAGACGAGCTGGTAATAATTCGCATGAAATAATCAACGAAATATCAGATATTTGTAAACGATTATTCACAGGCAAAGTTATGGACATTGACATATATCGATGCCTCATCGACGAAATTAGCGACGATATATACAGTGATTAATTAGTGATAAACCATGAATATATGATCGTACATACCCACATACCAGCTGCGGTTTATACGATAAACTCACGACTACCGATATACAAAACAATCTACGGAAATGGACTAGGCGATGTCATTCAGGGACTATTCTCGAGAATGGCTCCAAAAGCGATACCGATAGTAAAACAGCTAGGAATGAAGACGATCGACGCTGTTCGCGAAAGCGCGGTTAACGCCGTTGGTAACGTTGCTAACAGGGCGCTTTTAGCGATCAAAGACAGACTGGCGAGATTAATACGCAAACAACCATCGGCTCGACCTCAACTAAAATTACCCAGCACAGATGTAATGCCATCGAGTGTCAGTAAAATAATTAATCAGGCCGCTAATCAAAAACTAGCCGAATTAACCGGCGAGCCAACATCCAGTCTGATAGCGGGAAGTAGTTTCACTTCGAAAAGTGGTCTTCGCGTTAAACGTAGACGATATAAATAAATGTTTAAACAGATATCCGATCCCGCGTTCGATATAGACGCGCCGGTTTTAAGGGACGAATCCGTGCGCGATTATCAATATTATTCATATGACGCGCGAGAACCGAATCAACGCGGGAGAATCGAACTTCAAGTCCAAGATACAAGCCGATATTTTCTGCCCGCTGAGGCATTTATCGAGGTCGAGGGTGAAATTCTAAAAACCGACAATACCGAATACGACGCCAATGTTGCATTCGGGTTCGTTAATAATGGCATCATGGCGTTATTTGACCGCGCCATATACATGATTGACGGAAAAAATATCGAAGCTATCCAAAAGGACGTCGACGTCGCCACAACAATATTGGGTCTCGCTAGATACAGCGATGATTATGCAAGATCGGCCGGTCCATCAATGATGTTCGCAAAGGACACTTCCAACCACCCGGACCATAAAAACGTAACCATCGGTAACGTGAGAGCTGCAGGAGGAGCTGCCGATGGCCCTGCGGTATTATCGATGAACGCGAACTTCAATCTGGGTTTTGCATCACGTAAAGCGATGTTACGGGGCAGAAATTTTTCATGCGCAGTTCCACTATCTCATTCATTCGGATTTTGTAGAAACGTTAGGAAGGTTATTTTTGGCGCTAAACACACGGTTGCACTCGTGCGAAAAGCGAATATAGCGCTTCATGGTAAAATAATCATGACAAAACTCTCCCTGTGGATGCCAGTAATGGCCCCAGCAACGACAGAAGAAAATCGTCTACTTAGTTTCATGGGCCAGGGCGGCAAATCGACGCTATCTTGGTTAACGACAACCACAGACGCCGTACAAAGCGCCGTTAATGGTTTATTCAGTTGGCAAATAGCGTCCCAACAGGGCGTTTCTGCACCAGGGCATGTATTTATCGCGCTCCAAAATAACACACGAACAAACTAACAAAATCGAAGTATAATGATATTTGACCAACCCGGCGTTTCTGAGGTTTCGTTAAGAATAAACGGACATCAGGAACCATCCGAGGATATTCTGTTAAATTTTGACAATAATCACGTCGCGCGCGCTTATCATCGATTAATGTCATTCATGGGGCGTGATCAGAACGTCGATTCCGGCCTACAAATATCGCAGTTGGATTTTATAACACTATATCCGATATACTATTGTTCGCTGGAGCATTTAGATTTAACCAGACAGTCTGTTGTTGATATATACTTCAGAGCTCGCGTAAACAGAAATATCGTGGATATTCCTAACTACAGGGCTGTTGCAGTCATACTTAGCGATTAATCGATGTTGCTCGAAGGTGTCGGCGGTCGCATGAGGGTCATCGATGCACCCGTGGAAAACATGTAACGATTTAAAACAATAGCTAATTATAGATGTCACAGGTCAACGTCACTCTGACTCCGGGTCAGATAAAAAAAATTCAGCTATCATCAAAAGAAAACAAACACCTCAACAAAAATATACTACGACGGGGGCAACTTACAGGTGGTCCGAATAAACTATCATTATCGGATCGCCAACGTAGTCAGTTTGATAAAGCGAGAAAACTAAATAAAGGAATCAGGCTCGACCTTTCCTCGAGCTCCATCAAAGAAATCGCTAAATCCGGCGGTATATTTCCACTTCTCGCCGCATTACCAGCAATAATAGCCGCTGCGGCCCCAGCTGTTGCAAAAGCGGCTGCATTAGGCGCTGTCGGAACCGCCGCTGGAATGGCGCTGAAAAAGCGACCGGCCAGGGAATTTCAAAAAAACGCGGTCTCGGTCTAAGATTACCCGGGACCCACGGAGCCGGTCTAAGATTGCCGAGATAACTCTGCCTTTGTCTAACTTCGATCTGCTTAATGCCGCTAAACGATTAAACATAAAACATTTCAGAGGCGTCTTCATGCGCGATCAGTTGCCACGCCACGCAATGCAACGTGAGACCGGCATTATCAACCTCGACGAAAACTCCGATCCTGGTACTCACTGGTTGCGTACGCGATTGATCCGCGTGGAACCGTCTACTTCGATTCGTACGGACTGCCCCCGCCTAACGAGTTTCTAAAATACGCGGGTAAAAAATCTGGTATTCGACACTACCGACACAATCGATGACCGATCCGCCGATATGCGGTCACGAATCACTCAACGTACTAGACGCTATATCTAAATCAACAAAACTACCTCACAAGGTCGTTTTTAATTACACTGCATTAAACAGATAGATTAGTATAATGGTAGAGATCTACGGCAGATCATCTCAAAAAACTCACGGCGAAGTTGATTTATCCAAATACGCAACCATCGTCGATCTTAGAAACGAAATCGACAATCTGCTAAACATCGCTAGCGTAGATCAAAATGAGATCGTCGTTTTTCAGGACAAATCGGGGCGATTAAAAACCAGCAACATACAACTATCCGATATCATTATCAAAATTCCCGCCGCGATCGTTAATAATGTCGTTGTTTTTTCTGATTGGGGAAAAATAAAAGATTCCGGTAAATCGATTGACAATTTCGTCAAACACGGCGACCCGTTCACTAGCGATATTATTATGAACCAAAATAAAATCACCGACCTCACAGCACCAACTACAGATACAGACGCATCAACAAAAAAATACGTCGACGATGGCGATCGAACAGTAACTAACGAAATATCTACGTTTAGGACCGATTTCAACAGTCACGTTCAGTTATTTTTAAATTTCCGCAGAAACGTAAATAAAACGATTAACGATTTTTTTGGGGGCTCCACCTACTATTAGTACAAAACTCAACGATATCGCCGAAAAAAACGTCCTGATAAAAATTCCGCACAGTCAGATCGTTAATATCACATACGTAGTCGCATCGGGATCAACGACACGAACCAGGGAGAATAATACTCTCGAACACACCGCATCGGTGACGGGTTTATACAGATTAAATTTATATAGTTTAGTATGTATTGCCGCCAGGGACGATTCAGCACCAGAGGAAATGTACGTAAATCTGTTTACAACAGTGTTAACCAAAGACACCAAAAAAAATATTCACAACAATCGTGTCGGGGGTTGACCAGGATTCTCATCAACATTATCGATGGTGTTTGGAGTTTCTAACTGAAATTTGGATTATGTTATAAATGACGGATCTTATCAACTCGTATACGTACAGATACGCTCAGGTGTGCGAGTGTCAGGCTAAATTAAAAAAAATCATCGACGATTACACGATAAAAACAAAAAAATATTGTAGACGCATAGTTATCATTGACGTAATCGTTTATTCAGTTTCCGCTGTTGTCGCTGGAACTGGTCTATTATTATCGACGATAACGATGACAGCGCCTGCTATAATGACGATTATCGTTTCAATCTCAACATCATCACGAAGAAAATATCTACATGCACCGATTAAAAACTACGCGATTACGTAAATAAAGTATCACTGGCAAATGCGGCATATTCTAAACTATCGTCGTATTTATCCGAGTATCTCAGCGATGGCAAAATATCCGATGATGAATTCGCGACGATCATGGGCGCGTACAACGAGGCATTCATCAGCCAATAAACAAAAACAAAATCGCCATTATTATTATTTTATTGAAATTTTCTGATTTTTATTGAATTTTCTTGCGTTTTTATGGGATTTTCTGTGTTTTTGTCGCCTTTTTGTTCGAAAATTTCGTTTTTTACGTGAAAAATCGCTATTATTTTACTGAAATTTCTGTCTTTTTAGGGTCAAACCCCCAGCGGTTCTTCAATTGATTCAATTAGAGAATCAAGATTTTGTTATTTTTTTGGCTAAAATATCAGCGATTTTTGTGAAAAAATAAGCACAAATCGTTAAAAACGAACAAATTTTCTGTGTTTTTGTCGCTTTTTTTGTTGATTAGTGCCAAACTTATCGGTTTTTGTGATTTCTCTATTGATTCAATTAAAGAACCGCTGGGGGTTTGACCCTAAAAACACAGAAATTTCAGTAAAATAATAGCGATTTTTTGTTGATCGACTCATTAAACTCTGACTATATAAACATGTCAGCGGAATCATTGCGTGAGACCGCATCAAATACAACCCAGATAAAAACGTCGATGATATCGCTAAGTTCGACAAATCCCGAATTTAGCGTCAACTTTCCCGTGGCAATTCATGCGAACGAAATAGCGTTAGCTCAACTACGCGTTTATCATAGTTGTCCGAACATCAGATAGACATCGTTCGGTGGAAACCAGCCCAATAATTCGCTCGTATTCGCGAATAAAACCAAACCGGATGGAACTCCCGATTGGAACGTCGTTGGGATCCCAACTGGCAGTTATCAGATCGAACAAATTAAAGACGAATTTCAGCGTAGAATTAAATCGATCACCGGAAGGGAACCGAAAATAGCGATTACCGTTCACGAGCCGACATTATCGTCCGCAATTGAAATAAAATCGCCCGATTACGTCGTGGATATCTATCAAAGTTCAATTAGGTCAGTGTTAGGATGGCCCGACTTTGCTCCGGTTTATCATGGGCCACCAGAACCAACCAAAGATGAATTTCTCACAGTAGAAAAAAAATATATAAAAAACCGGACGTTTTTCTCGATTATCTCGATTGTTTAGACGATAGACACTACACAGATACCGATGAAACCTGGCTTCCTCATTATAATCATAGTTCCATAACCGACGCTAAGAGAGATCCAGCAACAGGGCGTATCATACGCGTCGATGGTAAAATTATTGATATTCCCTATGAAAAACCGATCGATGTGTGGGTCTCTCTGATCAAATTCGATCATGATGGTATAATCGACGATCTGAAAAGCTCGCTTTTATGATTATCTCAGCATTACAGTGAGGACGTAAAAAAAAACGCGATTGAACTAATACAACACCTCAATAAACTCAGATGGAACATGCACGTAATTAATCGATCATTTATCACGAGAATATTCGATCAACATAAAGAATCATCATTATACACAAATATTATAAAAATATTCACCGATTACTACAAAATAACGGAGGAACAATTAAAAACGTTCACAATACCAAAATTAGATTCGACGGGGTTAAAAAAGCAACTCGACGATCTTATCGATGAGTACTTCCCTAAAATCCGCGCATCGTGGAGAAAAATAGCCCCACCAGCAACTGTTCTTAGACACGATAAAGATGAATACGGCGGAGGTCGTTATGTTTCTCCTCAGATCGTCAATATAACATCAACTGTCGGAGTTAACCTCATATGCGACGTAATCGATGGTAGCTATCACGTGGACACTAAGGAAAGCGCATCCGCACAGCATGGTTACGTTCTGTACACGTTTAGTCCTCAGGTGCCTCCGGGATATTTAATCGTATCGGAGCCGATCAATCAGGTTTACTTACGCGTGCATAGTCCGTATTTGTCGAGGATAAATTTTAAGCTCACCGATCAACAGGGGCGCATTTTGGATCTGCGCGGAGAAACATTAAACATAAATATCTACGTACGTACAAGATACTGAAATCCGATTTTTTGTCCGAGTTTCTTGGAAAACGTGGATCTGTAGATATTATCTGCCACATGTTGTATTGAGCGCGATGATCCGTCAAAGTGTTTAGCGGCCTTGTTCATAGATTCAAATACCATTTCTTCACCGGATTCCGCATTTACGGATTTAACGGGCCTTCGTGTGTACAATTTACATTTTCCGGTATTTCCGTATGCAGAATTTTGGCTCCGCGTAATTGCCCGTAGATTATCAACGGAATTTTTTGGGGATTTCCATCAATATGGTCTATTACGAGATCTTTTTTGATCTCCCCGAAAAAACACTCGTAAATAAATCTATGCGAGTAGAGGGCTTTATTTCCTGCATTAACCATAACCGACACTATTAACTTTGCCGAGTGGTCTCTTAAATTTACAGTGCCTAATTACACCATCACGAGACGCCTCGTAATTAACGATCGTTGGATGCGCCACAAATTCGTTTTGGCTCATTTATATAATAGTTATTAGTTTAAATCGAGAATCTGGCACGAGTAAGAAAAAACCCACCAATCCGCGGTGGGCGTGCTTTTTATACAAAATAATCGTTATTTTTTTTCTGTTTATTAATTCGTCGCAACAACGTACTGAAACCGGATCTTTTGTCTGAGTTTCTTGGAAAGCGCCGATCTTTGTATTTCATTTGCCACGAATCGTACTGAAGCTGGTGGTATGTCGAAGTGTTTAGCGGCCTTGTACATAGAAACGAACACTGTTTCCTCACCAGATTCCGTGTTTATTGCTGTAACCGGTCTTCGTATAAATAGTTTACATCGTCCACTATTTCCGCGTGTTAAATTCTGACTCTGCGTAATCGCCTGCAGATTATCAATGGAATTATTTTGGCGATTTCCATCAATATGGTCTATTACCAGCCCGGTTTTGATCTCCCCGTTGAAACATTCGTAAATAAATCGATGCGATTGATAATTTTTTTCCTGTGGTTTTAATCCTAAAATAACCGGTATTATTAACATTGCCGAGTGGTTTTTTGTTTTTACAGTGCCTAATTGCACCATCACGAGATGCTTCATAATTAACAAATACCGGATGCGCTACAAATTCGTTTTGGCTCATTTATATATTATTTATCGGTTTAAATCGAAAATCGACTGAGGTAATCTTCGGCTGATTTTATAATTGTGACGTCACCTTTTTTATCGTAGTATCGTTTTAGTTCTCGGTATTTTTTGCCGCCACATTGCACGCACAATCTGCTTTTTCCTTTGACGCCAACACCACATTGTATGCACGGCACTGGTCCAAAACTGCCGTTGCGCACGCATTGCATATGATACACGTAGAATTCATTTACGCACGCGTCGTTACAAGGCAGTTTATGTCCGATCATTAACCAACGACATCGATTATTTGCTTGAAGCATATAATTTAGTGAGAGTTTAATTAGATTCATATTTTTGTTCTAAATACATGCAGAAAATATCCGTTGAAACCAGGGGGAGATTTGACCTCGACAGATTGAATAGATTCAGCTACTCGATGCAAAAACTAGCCCTAACGAACAAAGAAATAACGAAGCGAATTAACGAAGCGAAAAAAGAATTTGGTAAAGACGGGGCCATGCACGTGTGGTCGACGTTCAGAATTGGCGATATTAATAACACCATGAACGACGAACGAGGGAAAACGATCATCGATTATCTCGATGGTAAATTTATTGTTCAGATAAAATTCATCGTAAAGACGGACGACGCCGTGTGGATAATTCGGGATAAACGCGATTCTGTTCGTAGGTCCGGAGACAATATCGTTATTAGTAAAAGAACCAAATCCGGTTTATTGACCGGGATTGATCACCCGTACTACACGCGATCATATCCAGTAACTGCGGTTGTTTATGGAGTTTATTTATACAACGATAAACCCGACCCTGGAGAACTGAAACCGATGAAGCGAGGGAAAGTAAACTGCGTAGCTGAGCGCGTTACGGAGCATTTTACAAACGCGATACACGGAAACGGATTAACTAGCTTAAGACGATCGAAAATAAACGCGTGGGCAGGGAAGATTAAAAATACCGGAGCACCCATTAATGACGTTGCGGAGTTAGAAAAACGATTAAACTTTCCGATATCGGTGAAAACGATAACGGGAGAGATTTTACACGAATCCAAGCACAAATCGCGAGGGGCGCCGATCGATATTATTGATCATAACGAACACGCGTGGACCAGCGCCGAGACGGTATTTCCTAAAGAAAGACGAGTTAGATTTTATCACGGCAATATATTTGACGCCATCAAAAATATCGGCAAGAACGATCCCGTGTCCGTTTGGTTGTTTCAGAGTTTGGGGTGTAATTATGACCAGTTTGTAAGGCCTAATGGCGATATTTATCGTACCGAGGCACTTAACGACGAAATGAAAAATATCGCACAGCGCCTCGACACTTCGTTAGATCAGTTGAATAACTGTTTCACAGTTCCGTCAATTGCAGCCCACGCCGCGATGAAGAAAAATTCGTGGTCTCCAACACGACGAGAGCTTCTCGATGATGTCCAGAAAAGCTGCGTCGAATACGGACATGGCGGGCTATGGAACACTAAATATGATCCTAGTGACGTTATTTCGGTCGATATGGTGGCCTGTTATCCGGGAAGTTTTCTTGGATACGGAGAATGCAAAAAATATTTTGAACGATTCGGACATCCCACATACGAGATGACCAGAGTGTCGATAAACGGACCACTTTACGATAACGATTTAACCGGATTTGCGCACGTCGAATCGTTTGAATTTTGCGCCGATCTTCATGCGATCGTCTACGTGTGGTTTGGGCGGCATTTTTCAGAACGATGTTGGGTCCCTATAGTGTTGCTGCGATATATGCTCGATGCGGGGTTTTTAGTATCGTTGCGAGTGAGCGAGGCGATTATATCATACCGAAGGCAGTCTAAGGTCTGGATGCCAACTTCGGACGTATTTAATGATGAAGAAGATCCCGAGTGTCAGAAAACCCAAAACGAGAAAATCGCGAAGGATCTAGGTAGAAAAATAATCGGCAAATTTACTCAGGGTGGATCAGATCATAAACGAGTGTGCACTAGATTAATCATGGACGATGCTGAATTGGATTTTATAATCGCCGATACGAACTCGAGAGGTGTTTTTATATCCCGAAACAACGCGTGCCTGTCGGACGGAGCGAAGTTTGGAACTATCGTTAGTTATTTTGACGGAGAATCTCCGCAGTTCGCTCATTTAAGATCGTCGATGTTGGCGTACGTTTCGATAAATTTACTATCGATGATAAACAAAATACCCTCGTACGCGGTTAGAGTAGCGACGGATTCGTTTTATATAAACAACGAACACGCGGATTTATTAAAACTCAGCGACGACGCATCGTGGGGGGAATGGCGAATAAAGCACGAAGACATAATTAATTATTGCGAATCCGCCGATGTCGAAATTTGCGACCAATATCGTAAAAACAACGAATTATCAACGATGTCGTTGGCACCATCTGTAAGTGATCCTATAGCTAGACATAAAACCGTTTATCTCAATGGATGCGGTGGTTCGGGTAAAACGACACGAGCGATAAATCTATTCCGTGGTTGCGACGTAATCGTTTTAACACCGACGCATAAACTAGCTAGAGAAATAAAAGAACGCGGAGTAAAATCGTGTACGTATCACGAGTTTTTTAGATGGCGCGGGGATAAATGAGATCCATTGCGGATGGGTCAAAAACACATCCATAAAATCACCATTTGGGACGAGATCTGCACAGTGCCGTTGGATGCGCTGAAGACATTTCTCGAGTGGCTGTCGTTAAAAAACACGGCGATTATAATGTGCGGTGATCATGGCCAACCTCAGCCTATGGTCGGTCGATCTCCGCATGCGTGGTTGAAAAACAACGCGGATTATTACGAAGAAATACACGACGATTACAGAGCTATTGATGAGCCGCTGAAGGAGCTTAAAAGATCAATTCGGTTACAATCGAATAAAGTACAGTGCGAAATGATGCGCAAAGCGATTCCAGAAACATCAATGAATGAGTTTTATGCTCAATGGACTCCTTCTGATCTAATAGTGGCGAGCAGAAAAATAGTTAGAGATGTGCTTCAAGAAAATTTGTTTAGGTTACACAGAGAAAATTTTTACACATGGACGTGCCATTGTGTTATAGTCCCGATGATACCAGAAAACAGAATATTCATGTTGAGATTCCGGGATCCACACTGACGCAAAAACTCGTGCTGAATGATGTGGTTTTGGTTAATATTGATCACGTCGAAGGTGCGATTGTTGATAAATCGCCATGGACGTTAGGCTATGCCATAACGATTCACTCGTCGCAGGGATTAACCATTGATGATACCCGTATTTGGATCACAGATGATCGCATCGAATGGTCGAATTTAGTTTATCTCGCCGTATCTAGAGTAAGAAAAATGTCACAGCTTAGACGTGTTGTTTTGGACTCGGTGATAACCAAAGAGATCACTGACAGTGGTATTAATAAAAAAACTAGCGAACTATAAACGATGTGACAAAAAAAAAATAATCGCGATTTTGATATCGACGTCGATTTTATCGTGGAATTAAGATCGCGGCAGAATAATAATTGCGCGATCTTTAATTGTAATATGATGTGGGATTATTCGGCCAACAACCCTCGACAGTTTACCGTTGATAGGATTAATAACGAACTCGGTCATATACGAGGGAACGTAATGTTGAGCTGTTTGGAGTGCAATCGACGTCGGGGTGTTGGAGATTTATGAGATTAACACAGGTGGTAATTGCGTATCGGCCGGAATTATTTGTAGTTGTTCACGTAAAAAACTACGTTGAGGCGCGGTTGAGTCTAGTTTGTACGTGGTGGGCCTACCAATTGATCTGGTTATGTTGGAAATTTTGTGCGTTGTCAAGCTCCAGATAGGATCGGTCGTTCTTCTTCTGCCCGGTTCGAGTTCGCCCGGTTCGTATAAATATCTCACTGTGACATTGCCTAATATCGGTGGTGTAGATTACTGTATCGATGCGGTACATTTTTTTTATGATCGCATCGACAGGTTTCATGGAAATCGTCCTCGTTATTTCGTTGTTTAACGCGAGTACCACATGAAGTAACCTAAATGCCCACTCACGAGATTGGTCTATTTCGGTGGACATTTCAACCGCGTACTGATATCCGAATAGCCTTTCGCCGAGGGTTCTGTTGAATCGTTCGACTATGGCCTGATCTCGATGAATTTTTGTGTGTCCTCGTCTGATTTTGACGTTATTTTGTTTCATTAGTGTTGAAACCGCGCCGAAGAACTCCCTGCCGAGATTAACCTGAAGCAAACGCGGCCAATGAAGAGGCCCACGTTGATAGACGCGCTCGAATGCCGATGCAATCTCAGCTGATGTTTTAGTCGATAAAGGTTCAGCCTCTTTGTATCTGCTAGCGATGTCAACGATAGTTAGCGCGTATTTGTATGTACGTTGATGCGCGTTGGTTTTAACGACGTCGTGGGGCAAATACAAAATATCGGCCTGGTGAACTTCGTTAGGAACACTGACGTTAAATTTTGCGTAGTTGATCGTTTTTGGCGGACTTAGATATATTTGCCATATCGCCTGTTTAGCTAACCACGATTTAGCGACACTGCGCGGAACCTTCGCTAATTCGGCGAGTTTGTCGATGGCGGGTTTACCCCTCCAAAATCCCTTCGGCGAATAATAAACGGACTCCATATAATAAAATAGTTGATTAATTGCCAGCCCCTAGCAGAATTTTACCTTTGATGCCGGCTTTTATCAGGAAACTAGCGAAATTTTCTCTGAGTGATTTATTGGGGATGGAATTTATGGTGTGGATTAAATTTACGTCCGCGATGTGACATTGTTGTAGATCGTTGTTTTTATACGCGACATCGTGGACGTGGCACGCGGCATCGATTTTATTTATCGGGTGTTCTCCTGGTTTTGGCCGATTTTGGTTGTCGAGTCGAATATCGAGACGAGTTCCAAGACCGCAGTAATTATAGCCGGGTATATGCTTTTCGCCGGGATACTTCGCCCATAGAGCACCCGGTAATTTGCTTAACGAAGTAGCGATATCGCCACCGGTTTTCGTGGGGAGGAATCTGTATTTTTTGTGCCACATATCGCGCATATGCCGGCAAGCGCGCGTTGTTTATTTTTTGTTGTTGTCGCTGATAACGAGTTTGTGCTGGTGCGTTTTTTGCAACGCACACAATATAGATCCATAATAATTGTATATGGATATCATCAATTTCGCAGCATCGCGAAAACGGGAACCGGTTAAACATCACCCGGCATTACCGAATTCGGTCAGGATAATTATACTCGGCCCGTCTGGCTCTGGTAAAAGGCAGTTACTGCTCAATTTAGTAATGAGATGGTTGAAATGGGACAGGTTGTATTTAGTAGCGCCATCCGTGGATGATCAGCGGTGCTATGAGGTGCTTAAAGAGTTTAACGATAACGCGAAATTCGTGAACGGTGATGATGTTGTCGATTTCATTACTGATATTGATGATGCCCCAGCTATCGATGACCTCGATGGGGGCATCAATAATCTTGTCGTATACGATGACGTGATGTTGGATAAACAGAACATTCCGGCTCGGATATTTTCCCGAGGTCGACATAAGAACACGGACGTCATTTATTTAACGCAGAAATATACGCAGATTCCTAAAGTAATTAGAGATAACTGCAATATTTTGATCGTGTTTAATGGCGTAGATAATTACACGCTACAGAATATTTTTTATACGTGGTGCTCTGGCGACATGGACATGATTAAATTTAAAAGTTTCTTCGCTAGAGCACAGGCGATTCCATTTGGTTTTGTAACGATAAATTTACATGACCCTAGATCCAGATATCGTAGGACTAGACAAAATTTTTGGCTAAATGTGGAGCAGCGGGGGGGGGGGATGACCAAGTACAGAGACAAGATACGTAAAAAATATCGTCCCCAAGACGAGAGAAAAATCGTCAAAAACCCAGCTACTGTCGAGCTAATGAGGATGATATCGCGCTAAGTTAGAAGCGGTCGTGTGGAACACAGGGTGAGCTAACCATCTGGATACGGTAAAGTTAGAAGGCGCGGTTTGACGCGTTGACCGTTTATTTTCAGCATCTGGGGGAACCGGCTATTTTGTTAACGGGGGTCTCGAAAAAGTGGTCTGTTCAACCCCCCTGCTGCTATGCCATGAAGATGATACGACGGACCGACAATCAGTGCCGACGCACTAAAACACTAATACCCATCGTTTTCCTCAGATCTTTTTCTATAGTGGTGTCCACCACTATAGAAAAAGATCTGAGGAAAACGATGGGTATTAGTGTTTTTGTGCTCCGGAACAAACAAAGACGTCACCTGAAAGAAGTGCACACCATCACCATCGGCTTTCTCCTGTTAAAAAAAGAAGAGGGAAAAGAAAGGGACAGTCTCGTCGTTTGCCCCTGCATCCGAAGAAACGCTTAGCCAAGCATCGACGTCTACCCCAGAATAGACCCCATCGTCCAAAGCAAAAGAGGAGCAACCAAAAGGGGAGGTATGTTGAAAGAGTTTGGTTTTCTAAAAATAATCCAAAAATACACCCCAAAAAATAAGATAAAAGGACGCGTGTCGATCGATGGTTTTCAGTGTATATTTGTTCCTGAACGGAAAAAGATGTCCCCTAAAAGAACTGCACACCACCACCACTCCCTTGCCAAAAACGGAAAGAAAAGGAAACGACTGCATCGTCGTTTACCAAAGCATTGGGACGTGTTGTCGGTTCTGTCTAAAGCCCCTTCACCCATGCGAAAACAACTCATTCAAACAGCCTCCAAAGACGTCATCGATACCGTGTGCGAATGTTGTTTAAATGTTTGAAAGGAACGATACCTTTGTCTAAACAAGGGAAAGAACGCTATGCCAAACATGGACACGTTCTTTACCAAATGGTTCAAAAGAAAATACCTATCCGTCAAAAGAAAAAATGTTGGTGCAACGCGGTTGATTTTTACCCCTGATTGGACCCATTTTCAAAGGAATAGCGGGAGCCATGCTGGGAGTACTCCTGGGAGGTGTTTTACACATGGGTCCAATATAAAAATATAGAAAGGATCAAGAAGATAAAAGGGACCTCTGGGGTCAAAAGATCTCAGACGTGATCTTTGGAATCTGACGGAAGGACGAATACTGATTTAAGTGCCTTACAAATGATGCATGAAATTTCATCGTTGGCAAGAACAACGCACCCACATTTACCTCCCAATCCTCATTTGACCGAGATGTCCCACTTACAACACGAATTGCAATCGTTGAGGGATCGTAGAGATTGTCAGAAACAGAAAAATCGCAACGGTACGGTCAAGTGTTGCAGCGACTTCAACTCTTTCACCAGATTTTAAGACCCTGTTGAAAAGTCCATCACCACCACCCCCAGTGACCAAGACAGATGTAGCCACAAAGATGCTAGAGGAAGAAAACGTACGAAAAGTCTTTCAAACACCGTCAGCGGCTCCCATCCCTAGTAAGATTTCAGCGTCCTTGTTGACCCCTTTCCCCACACCTTAACGAGAAGAACTCAAACCTTGGGTTAAAAAGATGATGTCCACTCCTCCTTCTATAGAAGTCAAAAAGAAAGAAGGGAAACCTGAAGTGAAAAGAAAAAGCAAGACAAAAGCCATCCCATTACCACTACCACCACTATCCTCGGCTTCTAGTCCCGTGTCACGTCGGACACATAAAGCCGTTTCCAGAATCACCCCCAGTCAGAGTAGCTTAAGTGAACAGTGGCTTATTAAAAAAAGTCCTGATGAAGAATTTGTTATCTAGCATTTACTATGATCCATCCCATCCTGTGGGATACGGAGGAGTTCAGAAGTTGTATCGTACTACCAAACCCGACTCAGAAGTGTCCCTTTACCTCAAGTGCAACTATGGTTACAAGAGCAAGCTACCTACACCTTATACAAACCCATTCAACGAAAATTTTTCAGAAATCGAACCCGAGTTGAGGTGATCGATCATCAATGACAAGCCGATTTATGCGATGTCTCTCAATTGGCCACCTACAATCGTGGCTACAAATATTTGTTTTGTGTCATCGATTTTTTCCAGAATTTGCCTGGGTGGTGTCATCGACTTCCAAATCGAGCAATGAGTTAATGCGCGCTGTACAACTGGTGTAGAAACAAAACGGTCGTCACCCTCTTCGATGGCAAACTGACAAAGGTACCGAATTTCTGAACCAAGCTTTCCAAAGAGAATTAAAGAAACGAGACATTCATTTTTTTCACCACCGAGAATCCCGTAATCAAAGCCAGCATCATGGAACGTTTTCACCGCAGCTTGAAAGAACAAATGTGGAAATATTTTACGGATCTATTCTCAAGTACATCGACGTCTTACCGCACCTGGTCAAAGCGTACAACCAATCTTACCATCGGACCATAGGACGTGCCCCCCAAGAAGTGACTCCCGACAACGAAGTGACCGTTTTGAGTGCCTGTTTGGTACGTCCCCGACTGTGGCTGTCCCCAAGAAAGGTGGAGTGTTGACGACGGGAGATTGGGTGCGCATTGGCAAACCCAAATGCTCTTTCGACAAAGGTTACTTACCCAACTGGACCACCGAAATGTTTCGTGTCACTGGACGAGTGCGTGGCAGTCATCATGCCGTCCATAAATTGGAAGACATGTACTGGGAAGTGTTAAAAGGAACGTTCTACTTGCCCGAGTTACAACGCGTGACCAAATAAGAAGACGAAGTGTACGACATCGAAAGTATTCTCGATCAAAGAACCCATAAAGTGGGAAAACGAAGTGTCAAAGAAGTCAAAGTACGTTGGAAAGGATATCCTCTCAGTTTTGATTCTTGGATCGACGCTTCGCAAGTCATCAACTATAAAAAGAAGTGACCATCATGCCCTTCAACACAGTCTCAACCACGAATGTGACCACTTCGTCTACGAATTCTTTTCTGCACGACCTACAAAAGCAACCCTTGTGGCTGTGGTGTGGAGAATGTGTGCCTAAAAAGCAAATCATCTTTTTCTGCCAAATCTTTGTGGTGTATTGTGTCATCGGTGCTGATAGTTGCCAATTTGAGCCTTCAACAAGGAGTCAAACAATTGTGGACTATTTTACTGTGCAGTTGCATCGGTTACCTTCTCCCCAATCCTTCCTTGAAATACTCTAACGGCAACAACTGGAGTTTTGCGACCAACGTCAGTCACCCTCCCAACAGTCGCAATAACAACAGTAACCCTCTTTTGGACACTCCGCTGACCTCGAGTGACCCCTCGTACCACAGAACTCTTGAATTATGAATAACAAATTGTACTTAACATTACCCAGCGACAGTTCCATGAATGTGTTTCCCAAAAAATACCTTGAGCTGTTTCACGGCCAAATTACCTCAGGCCATCCATTTCGATCACGTAGCACATTGGAAATGGCTTTGGTTGAAATCATTCATCCCACACAAATCAAAAACATCACTGAAAATCAAAACACTTTTGACGTCGAAATCCTGAACGACCAAGTGCAACAAGCTATGAATGACATCGGATATTCAGGTATCAAAAATCCAACAAACAATCCATCATTCACCATCTATACTGTGAAAATTTCGGCAGGCTATTATTTAAGTAGTAAACATTTGGTGGACCCGATTGCTTCCAGGTTTGAGGCACTATTTGTCAAAGCCCTGGACAAAGCCAATCGAAGTGTCATCCTCGAGTACCATAAAGTGGCTCGTCGCCTGCTGATGAAATTTAAGGATGCCCAAACGTTGTCCATCAGTTCTTTTGAAATTTTGGGTGGAGACAAAAATGGCACCGAATGTCAAACCGAACATCAACAGCAATACGGAATTTTACAAGTACTTTCGATCCCCCGTAGAACTGAACCAAGAATTGAGTTTGATGTTTGTGTACTCCGATGTGGTGGAGTACAACGTGGTGGGACACAGAACCGCACCGTTACTGATAGTCATTCTTTTCAAAGTGGATTCTGTCACAAAGAATGACGAAGAAGTTGGAAACACGTATCACGTTCACCGCGAGTTTGTACATCCTCATTAATTACCCGTTAGTACGTTGTATTTTGACACTGTCAATATTGGTATAAAAGGAGATCTGGGACAAAATATTCCATTCTCCAAAGTGAAAGTCACGGTGAAACTCCATTTTCGAAAACTATTCTCTAACGACTTATAAGTCATTTATTTAGTGTATCGCGGAGTCGCTCGACAGCGAGGACATGGTTTAGAAGATATGCTGAAATCTGCCTTTCGTTCGGTGGCCCCCGTTTTGAAACCGATGGTGACACGAGGACTGCACGCCTTGAAAGATGCTGCTTTGACGCAAGGCAAAGAATTTCTCCAAAATGTCATCATCGACAAACAAAACCCCAAAGAAGCCTTCTTGAGAGCAGGCAAAAATGTCTTTCTTCAATCTGGAAAAGACATTTTGGGCCAACGAGAAACTCCTATAAATGCGCTGAACGTTGCCGAGTCAGTCATTCCTGCTTCCCTCATGCCACAGCAAGGACAAGGCGGAAAAAGACGACAAGGACACCCCTCCTGAGGACTTCATACACACAGAGCTAGAAAGACCAAGTAAAGAAGAACCGTCAGGGAATTAAACAGTTTGAATCATTAAAAAGAAAAATGATGCACCGAGAGTCTTGCGAATGTTCCAAGTCGGAACTGGATCTGTTTGCCATGCCACCCACCATGATGACGATGCAAGAATCCCAATGGGTAGAATTTCATCCCGTCTCCACTGTCAAGGACTCAGGATCAGCCGCCATCGAATTTGAAATCAAAGGACAGCCCTAAGATTACATTGATCGGAATAGCAGTTATTTGTACTTGAAAGTTAAAGAACCCGACACAGACGGTAGCGAACTAGAGGCCGATGAGGTAGTAGCCCCGTCAACAATTTTATGGATTCCTTGTTCAGCAGATTGAATATATACTTGAATAACAAACTGATCAGCAGTATCACGGATACGTACCCTTATCTAGCGTTCCTAGAAAATCTCTTGACGTATGTAAAAGAAGGCAACGAGACTCATTTGGATGCCTGCGTGGTATGGAAACCTGACACGCTGGGCAAGTTCAAAATCCTAGATGCCAAAAATGGAGGGTTTAAAGACAGTCAAAGCAAAATTGCTCTAAGCCATAGTTTAGATCCGATGGATCGCTTGCATTTGGACACGTGATTGCAAGACAAGTATTTGCTGAATGAAGTTGATGTCCGTCTAAGGTTGAATCGAAGCAGTGCCCCTCTCCATGTGATGGCTGCAGCTGATGCCGCTTACAAAACAATCATACAAGAAGACCGACTCTATGTACGTCGAGTGAACGTGTTACCAAAAGTGGGAAACGACATCCAATACGACGTGCGGGGGTGAAAACCTTCACCATTCCCGCTGAACAGCGATCCATGATCGAAGATCATCTGTCTCAAGGGCAGTTACCCAAGCATTTAATCATTAGTATCGTCGAGAATTCAGCCTTTAACGGAGCCTACGATGAAAATTCTTTCCACTTTCAGCACTTCGACGTGTCCAAGATCAAAGTCAGTCGAGATGGCAAGATCTTGAGCAGAAGAATTACTTGAGGTCGTACCTGTCCATTTACAAAGGCACCGGGTAGTTAGTAACTAGCATCAGCCGCGGCATTTCGTACGATGATTATGCTCGAAGCTACGCTTTGTGGAATTTTGATTTCACTCCTTACTAAGGCAGCGACGAGGGACGTTACCACCCTATAAAATCCGGCCAACTTCGAGTGGAACGTCAGTTTAAAGGACCATTGAAGGAGACAGTGAACGTCATCCTGTATGCAGAATTCGACAATACGATAGAAATCAACAATTTGAGAGAGGTCATTCTAGACTGTTAGAAGCTATGGAAGACACTTATCACTCTTTGAATGGTGGAGCCTCTTTGGAAATGGAATGGAAGGATATCTTGGAAGCAGATCCATCCACCAAAAAAGACAAAGACGAGGAAGACATGGTGATGTCCAGGTGGTTAGAACAACATTTAGGAACCTGTTTTGCTAAGCATCTGGCAGAAACAATTACAGGGTTGACCAAGACAGATTGCTATGGATGTCAAAACGATCATCCCAGTCAAATTTAACACGATAAATATCTAATGATGAATCAAGAAGAAAACTTGGATGAATATCTGGTTGACGCTTGGGGTCTCATCTCAGAAGAAGCAGTGTTGCGTCAGTGGTATAAAGACTGGGCTGATCATTCCTCCCCTCCACTGACTGCTCTAAAGATCCATCGCATCTAATCTCTCTTGGCACAGAGTACGGAGACGAGGCGAAGAGACGTTTACTTAACAGAGATTTTCAAGTAAAAAGTCAGGATTGAATTAATGATTTATCATTACCTGTGGAAAAAAATAGAAGAAAAAAAGCCCAAACAAAATGGATACCTGGGAACTTTATTACCTTTTGAAAACAGTTCGTACACCGCTTCTTGGAATCCTGTCGTGTGCGCTAAACATAAACTTCCTCATCGCAAACCTAAAGACCATCAGGCTTATGTCATCAACACGGACAACTGTCATCTCCTAGAAACCCATTAGGTAGCCGCCTACTTTCCCCACTATGCCTGTGTGGAGTATTTTGATTCGTATGGATTACCGCCTTTGGAAGACGATTTCATCGACTTTATGAGAAGAAATGCCCAGACGACACTATTCAATAATGTGAAATTGCAAGGCACAGATTCCATGGTGTGTGGACAATATTGTGTGTATTTCCTTCATCAACGCAGTCTTGGATATCCCTTAGAACATTTAGTGACTTATTTTGATCGTGACTCTTCTAGAAACAATGAAAAAGTAGATTGATGGTGTTGTGAACATTATGGATATCTCTTGTCTTGAGCTAGGAAACGTAGTGTACGTCAATGACCAAATGACCTCCATCAGTGAAAGTCTAACTTGACGTCACAACGTTGTCAACCTTGTCAAAAATTTATTGTTTGAAAAAAGTGTATTGATGTTATTTATTTGATGATGGTTTGTTGGTTGAATAAAAATGTTATTAAAAAGAGTGTTTGTGGTTTGTTTTAAATTTTTGTATCACTATCTATGCTCTTTGACTTCTTTCTATCCCTCACCGTGAGATAAGCTATAGCGTTCCTACCCTAAAAACTGTAGGGATATTTTCTATCGCGTCCGCGCTTGAGCCATATAAACGGGGCGGTTTCCAGTCTGGCCATCGTAATTTAACTTGAGTGAGTGTTTGGTCTATTCCCACTCAAGAAAACCTTTCATTCAGGTCGTTTGGGACGCGTCATGGTTAAACGCGGTATCGGGTCTGTCTCTGAACTGGGTCATCGTTTATTCATATTTTGTTTACTCTAATAACTTTTGCGCGACGGTTGTAATCCTTCTCCTATCGCCAGATTTGCAGTGGCTGATTCAATTTCCGCTGTTGAGCTACTAACTGGGGCTGGAATCGTTTCGGTTGATGAAAAATTAACCTCCTTTAGTCGTCGAGTCACTAATCGTCTAATCGACTTTGAATCGATGAAGCCGCTTGTAGTCCCTTTTACTAATCCGCAACAACGTTTGTGATAATATCCAAGATTAGCACTGCAACTTGTTTATCTATCAGTGCAGTGCGCGTAGACAAGGCCGCTAGAACTTTGGAGCGATTTTCATTAATCCATGGGCAAAATCACCAAAAAGACCAGTTCCATAATATGTCATATAAACGGTATCCTCGCGTTAACAACACGCACGGGTATCACACATCAACGTACTACTAATATTATATTTAAAGATCAGGTCGATCTCTAATGTACAATTGTATTGTGATGGTAATCGAAAATTGTGGCACGGTAATAATCGAGAATTTGATTAATATTTTCAGGACGACCGTGCAATGTCAACAGTGTACTGTAGAGATTCAATGAAACTATAATGACGCCAGTGCGATCTCAAGTGTGCGGCCTTTCCCCACTGTGATTGGCGTAGACAAAGTCACTTGAAATTCTGGCTTCGTAGACGAGCTCGTGATCACCGAGGTAACGCTCTGGATTGTGTTTGCTATGACACCCTGCATCCGAAGATTGTTTTCGCGTAAAACAGGAAAACTATATCAGATATCATCATATGCGTTGTATAAATCATTGACATCTTCATGAGTTCATGCATGAACGCGATAAAAATTCCCGGGTCTGTGATGGTGTTGACAAGCAACCGCTGACAAATTGATGAGGCCTCATTGTTTATTTCTGGTACGTTGTTGCCCGCGCAAACTGCCCCGATGATGTTTTCATCCGATCCACGAGTATACTGACCTGTTGGTAGCACATTTTCCCACTAAAACCTGGTCATATAGGTGTTTTGTGCTTGCGAAAAATTTTACCTGCGAGTTTAGGTTCCTATGGACCAGTGACAACTTGTCCTCGTTTTACACGTTTTCGCAACTCCTCTGCTTTTATAAAATAAAATCGTGATATAAGTTCTCATCTTGTCCAAAGTTTTTGTTTCTTAAATACACATTGCATATGTTGATAGGAGGGACACGCATGACCTCGGGATTGTTTCTCCCCAGTAATCTCCCTGAATGTCCACTTGTCTCATAGTTTGTTCAGATTGTAATTACTTGTGTCCAGTGGTGTTTTCAACACGATCTAATCCCCGTTGCGTGATCTATTCAAAATGGCAAATAGAGGATTTTCACAAATCAGACGGGACTTTCTTCGGTAAATAATTGCTGCGGATGTTCTTTCATTGACTTATATGCTGGTGGTAGTCGCGGTGGAATATTTGCAAGTGCCTTTCTGACGTATTCGTCGAGTATCTGTGTATCCTTTGCAATCACATCAACTCTTGCTCTAATTTATTCGATGTCAAGTTTCGTTTCATTGATGTCTGCTTGGAATTTATCATTTTGCTCTGGTAAGCGTTCCGTAGTCTCAGCTGTTGACATCGTGGTCTTCTTAATATTCTTGTTGCGTTTGGCTATCTTATGAATTTAACCCGGTTCTTATTCTCTTCTCGTCAATCTGTCACCTGTTCTACGGTTTCTCTCCTTGCATGTTTAAAACTCCATGGAGCGTTTGACTATCATACAAATTAGACCCGGTTCTTCTTCTATTCTCGTCATGGCTGATACCTGTTCCACGGTTTCTCTCGTGCCCTTCGTAATCTACATAACACGCTACGCGGTTTCAGGCGTGGGTTTAATCAGTGGTGCAAACGTTTCTTCAATGCCCTCTGTGATATCTTTTCGTGGAGTTCTCGACTATAGCATATCTTTGACACGTTTGCTGCCGGCTAGGGCATTACAAATCATTTCCTGGTATTCGCGAGCAAATACGCTGTAACATCTCTGACAGATTCTTACATTTTCGATGTTTATTGAGGATGCTAAAACGCTGTGTCGAAACCAACTCGATAGTTTTCGCCGCGCACCAGTCGTGTCAATTGTGAGGTAACTGTAAGGGACCTAGATGACCTTCACGAACATATTCCGAACTCATTCCACGAGTAGTCGGTGGCACACCAAATCCAATGAATGTTTGAAAGATCAAACGCAGCAAACACGTGAAATATCAGTAACATGTTTCAGTTCTCCCGAATCAGTTTAGGCACGTGCTTATAATTGTGTTGCATATATCAAGTCTATGGTTATGTGTCGATCTCGGGAAAATATTCTTGTGGGGTTTTCTTGGTGTTCAATCATCACATTGTCGTACACGACCTGATTATCCTCAGTTGGATCAAAGACGTCAGTGGAGGGAGCTTCGTCGACTATATAACAGAAATCAACGGTGAAAGATTTGCTTCTTTTCAGCTACTGAAGCGCTCCCATAACCTCTCTGAGTACATCAGCCTATGGGGGAAATAATGTTCAATCGATCCAAACCTATCCATCTAAAATTGATATTTAACAATGATTGACGTCAATGATTAAGGCATGAAATGAGTCTAGAAACATGTTGTAGTGCCTGGGTAGTATGAGCTTTGCATCTGAGGAAAACTTAATGATGGCATGATGCAATGTTGAATGTCACTTATATTACTCAATCATGCCTTCATATTGTGTGCAATGTCACATGTAAATTCAAACTGTGGAATACAACTCGAATTCAAACAAGTAATGTTCGGGCTGAGATTATATGAAGTTATGTTCGTTGTGGAGCGATGAATTTCACGTTTCTGAGAACTTCAAGTCTTTCCGTGGATCTGAAATCTCCGGGTCTAAAATCAACTTGCCCGTGGTGATGTCGCTGATGCATTAGCGAAGCTCTCCGGAAAACCAAAGGGCACATCCGACGGCATAAACCTGGATACAACTACTGTAGGTCTGGTACATGGATGAATATACGATTTGATTCTAAAATTCGACCTAAGTACAGAGAAGAACCTATAAACCTCGTTGATGCTGCAAGTTCCCGACAAAATCTCGCTTATAAAGCATCAATGATATCCGTGCCGATATAGATCTCATCCATGACTTGAATGCAATAATGCTCCACTCGGAGAATGAATGTCCACATGGATCCTCAAAGGAAGTAAGAAGGGTAAGATCCTCACTGAAGGCAAAAGGTACAAATACTGATATAATAAATGAACAAACATAAATAGGAAAAGCATACTTTCCGAGCATACATTATCCAAAATATACTACAGTTGTTATGGGTGTTTGGAAGATGAAGTTGCTGTTGAAATATTAGCCTGCGCAAAACAAACCACTCATGAAATTGTATGAACGTGGTTTGCTAAACAAGCGTTGAGGCAAATTGACCTACCCTCGCCAAGAAAGATTTTTTATAGTTGAGGACTCCCAACGAAATTCATCAGGATCATCTTTAGTTTCGTCCATGCTAAGAAGCTGAGTCATTTTTTCCTCTAAAGATTAGTCAAGTATTGAGTACGTTCATCACTAACATGGCCAAGGCCGTTGCAAGTGGACGAAGATAAAGAATTTATTGGAGCAGTAGCTGAAAACAATAAGGTTCGGGTAAGTGATGTAAACATACACATCGAAAAAGCTATTGTGGAAAATTTAGAGCACACTAGGAAACGGTTATTTGGACATCAATAAGAGTAAGAAGTTTTAATGAGATTTCTGTCAATATCAGAAAATTAGCACTCTAGAGCGACCACGGTTTCCATCAGTCATACAAGCACTAAATAATGAAATCACATGCAAGATTGGATTAAATAATGATTTCACAGCCACCGCCATTAGACAGACTCAGAAGCAATTTTCTGCTACCATAACTCTCTGTCCATTTTTCCTCTTCATTGCTTCACTTCTTCGTGGAAGATTTCTTCTATCAGGTTTTGCGCCACTTTTAGCATCCAGACATTCTCTATTTCTTCAGGATTCTAATCAGGATTTGCCTTACACGTTGTAAATGCAAGAGATCTTCGTTCAGATTAGCTCATTCAGAAGGCATGTTATTGGTTGACGAGTCAACAATGGATGCCCAGACTGACTGACTTACTTAATGTGACTAGTTTATGCCTGCAAAGCGGGCTTTTTAACTGATTGTGAGGGGGAAAAAGTGCCACACCTCGCACGCATTTATGCACACAAAGTGTGCTATTTAATTAAGCACTCAGGTCGTAGGGCAATGAAGCCCAAGTCGGCCTGTTTGAAGGCTATAATGAGTGGGAATATACACAACACACACTCTTACTATTTGGCCTCCACCGAAACAGTTTTAAACGTCGAGCGTGATTGGGCATAGCTCTTCTGACGTCACCCCGGTTCCATGCTTACACGCTCTTCAGTGCACCGAATTTCCAGAAGGGTGGGAATCGGCCTTCTTTAGAGACAGGGCTGTGTTATAGAATAATTTTGATCGGCGCATCGAAAAGATCAAATTCAATAAGTCAATAGAGAGTAATCAAAAAGGTTCACTAGCCGAAAAATAAAACTATAGATTGCAATTTGGAGACTTTTGTTTTGTGAGCTCTTAAAATGGCCTTAAAATGTGAAGGTCGGATCGACTTTAAATAGGTGTGCCGACGGCTCGTACACTCTTCTTAGGCGTTGTTTCAGAGGTCCCGGATCCACCAGTTCAGCAACTATCCATTGGCTAAGAGACTCGGATACAACATAGAAGATCTTATAAGAGAATGATGGTCTATTAACTGCATGCCTATAACGGATACCGGACACTCCATAACGAGTTCTCCCATTTTCTTGTAGTTGATTGCTGCTTTCTCTAACCATCATCTAGATGGTTTATTCAGTCCTTCAGGTAGAACGGCTGTTTTGTTGTCCACCAAAATATCAAAGTCCTCTAGGAAGTTGAAGGCTGCTACTGGGTCAGTCCATAGGTCTTCAAGACCGATGTCTTGAGAGTAAACCTCTTGCAAGCTGATATATGTCTGGTAGTGCAGTTTCCTTCGTTGCCGCCATGGATAGTGAAGTAATCTTAGGAAATGGGGATTCCGTACTCACAGACCTCTCCTGTTGATGTTGCACCGGAACATGGGCCAGTTCCTTCCAGGCAGTCAAAACCTTAAACCGAGGTCCTTGTTGTTCCACTACTCCCTGCATGGGTGTAGATGTTACAGTTGACTCGGTCGGCTGATGGGTTTTGGGTTCTTCACGGGTCGAATTCGATGGCGTGCTCGCTAACTGGGTATTTATAGGCTGCTTCCTCGGCACGTTTCCATCTCTAGCACTGCTGGGCCTACTTCTTACTTCCTTTGGCTTTTTGTCCCAAATCAGGAGCGAAGTTGTTCCTTACTCTCATCCTCTCAAACTGCAGCCGGAGGCTACTGAGAGACCAAGGCCTCTTAGTGTTCTCAACGCTTGATCGGGAATCATTTCCATCGCTGGCTCCATTATTACTGCTTGTCCTGCTCGCTGCTTTGTTCACTGCAGACTTAATAATGGCCAGACGGGCGAGTGCACCTATTTATATGTCTCAAGCGCAGACGCGACTGAAAACATCCCCTCAATTTCAGGAACAACGTTGATGACATCACCCAGAGGAATAGAGAGAGGTGAAAGACAAAGTCAATAAAGGAAACACACACCGAATTTTCAATGATACAACATTTTTATTCATAACAAGAAACTTCTCTAACACAACATTAAGAAGTCAAAATGTTTCAAACAGGAACATATTTACATGGTTGACAACGTTCTGGAGTCAAGCTTGACTTCCACTGATCTAGGCCATTAGACCATCGATGCACACTACGTTTCCTAGCTAAGAGACAAAAAATAACACTAATGTTCACAAAAACCATCTTTCTACATTTTATCATCGTTTCTAGAATAGTTACTTTGTAATATATCACTAAATATTCTAAGGAATATCCGAGAATACGCTGATGAAGAAAATACACACAATAATGTCCATTCACCATGGAATTTGTGCCTTCTAATCTCACATTATTGAATCGAGTCGTCTTTACATTTCTTCTCATAAAGTCGATGACATCGTCCTCCAAGGGTGGGGATCCATACGAAATAGTCCACACTGTGATCGTTGGGAAAGTTGAAAGCCACCCAGTGGGTTCCTGGATGATGACTGTCGTCAGTGTTGATGACATAGGCTTGATTGTCTCTAGGTTTGTGATGAGGAATACATCTTTCGCACACATGACAGGATTCCAAGAAGTTGTTTACGAATTGTTCGTCAGAAGACAATGACGTTCTCGGGTATCGTTTTGTTTTCTCACAGGTGATTATAAGTTATCTATTCAGTCCTGACCTTTTCTTAGAAAACTTCTGTCGTTTAAATGGCTTTATGCTTCGTCTCCGTACTCTCTGGAAAGAGAGGTTCGATCCGCAGGATCTAACGAGATGTCAGTGGAAGAGAGGAATATTCACACTAGTCTTTCTACCACTGACGCAACACTTTCTCCTTGGAGATGAGACCCTAAGCGTGATCCAGATACCATTGCAATCTTTCCACTTGGCTCATCATCATATATTTAACTTTCTGAGTTTGACTGAGATGATCGTTTTGACATTCATAACAATGTTCGTGGGCCAGAGCTGTAATTTGTTTTTCCACAAGGCGCTTCCACAAAACAGGAGACTAAATTTTCTTCTTGTTCCGGACATCTCAACATCATGATGTTCCTTTTGTAATTTTTCTTCTGTAGTAATTTCTTCTTTCTGTGGTTCAAAGAAATCCACGACCCCCATCTCCTCTGAGGCTCCGCTTTCTAGTGAGGGTAGGTGTTCTTCCATAGCTTCTAACAGTGAATAATCACTTGTCTCAAACTGTTGATTCTAGACCATTATCAAATTTTGCATACAAGATCAGGTTCACAGCTTCTGCAAACTGATGTACCGCAAGAAGTTGGCCAGATTTTATAGAATGAAAATGGCCCTCGTCACTACCATGGTCTGTAGTGAAATCAAAAGACCACAAAACGTAATTTCCTGCAAATTATCGTACGAAATGCCGTTACTGCTGTTGGTTCCTAACTATCCCGTGCCTTCTCACAGGGACAAGTAAGATCTCAAGTAATTCATCTGCTCAAAGTCAGGTTCGAAGGGTCTGTTTCACCAGGTCTGGCCATCGTGACTGACATCTAGCTTGGACACTTTTTAAACTCAAAAGGAACTTGAGTTATCCCTCCACTGAGGGCCTCAATACTGACGATGCCAATGATTAAACGTTTCTGTAATTATCCTTGGAAAAGGCTATATTCGATCTTGGTTCGGAGTTCTGTGTAAATGGTGAATTGTTTTCACTTCTGCACTTCGTATGGTATACTTGGCGGTCGTTCTGCTAAAAATGTGATTAATGTTGGCTCCCACATCTGGTAACACTTCCAGGAGACGCGCGTAGAGCCGGCTTCTTGGACGATGATTTTGTACTCGTTTGCATTGGCCATCAAATGGACAAAGGTACTGCTTCGATTCAGTCTCAGGCGGGCATATACTCCGTTCAACAAATACTTGTCTTGCAACTACATGTCCAAAGGAAACCATGCATCAATTCTAAACTGATCCATTGTAGGATTTTCTTTCTTTCTTTCTAACTTCCACTTTGGTACGACGTCTGGAAAATTTTCGTCGAATTGGTTTGTGTAACGTGTAAGTGGCTTGTTCTTGCAAGTGTCGTTGCACCTGGGGTAAGCGTACTCTCTTCTGTTTGGTTTTGAACTCCTCTGTAACCCGCAGTATGGACAGGATTATAATAAATGCTGGCTAAAAGGTTCTCCATGATAACTTCTCAGTCAGTCATTCCACAGTTCACTCATGCTACTCTTGGTGTCATGGGGTTGTTTGCAAAATTGCTTGACATATCGTACGTGCCACAGGAGTAGGAGCCGAGAGGGCTTGTAATGGCAGCAAAGGGATCACTTTTTATCCTTTTGTTTGTCACGTATTCTTTCCCTTATTACTATTGGACTTCTGTCAAAGAAGGAGTCGACATCATCATTTTAACCCCAACTTTGAGTTCTTCTCGTTGGGAGATGGATACGTATCATTCCTGTTCTAATTTTAGACGACTCTGGTAAGTGTTCTTGTACAATTCCTCTATGGTGTACTGTAAGAATTCGGTTTTCGTGTCACGTGGAGGATAACAGTTCTGGCATCCGTGAAAAGTCATCCATTAATTATTAAACGATCTTGGGGTCTTCGTCCCAGCCAGCCACCGAATACTTTCCAATGGTCTTTTCACCTCCTCCGTGTCGGTCATGTTAGATCACTTTGTCTTCCTTTTCGCACAAGCAATTTAACTTAAGCACAGCTTTGGTGGAATATCAACGTTTGATGAACTCCGTAGTTCGTGAGAGTATGACCGCTAGTGTCTTCTCGGGCATGAATCGGTTGCGGTACACTAAGGAGCACGCTTTAACAATGGCATACGCTTCCTCCAAAGGATCGATCCCTCCCTACTCCATGAACAGTTCTCAAATTTTTTTACAACAACCCCGTAAAATGCTCACAGTTAGATTTATTGTTGTTATCTTGTTGATTGCTGCCGTGATAAATAGAATCATAAACGATCTTCTTCTTTGGCTCGGCATTGTCGTTTCAGTCTGCTTAACAAGGAATCCTATAGATCGGTGATGAAACCTTGTGATTTCTCCAGCGGTACTTCGGACTAGAAATCCTTAAACCTCAGCGTGTAAGTGTAAGCCGTGGTTCTAAATTTTCTGGAGGAGCATGTCTCCGTCTCTCGAATGTTCTAATATTTTAGGCTGCTACTGGTCGACTTATGTTTCAGGTAGACTCTCGGTCTGGACGTAGACGTGGAATGCTTGTGTCGTCTTCAAAATCGCTGGTATAGATTTGAGCTAAGGCTTCAGCTCGTGTGCGAGGTGATATGTCACGTCGTGGCTTCTAACTTTCTTCTTTTTTCTCATTTAAACCGTGCGATCGTTTCATCTTGATTGCAAAGTTTTATTTGACTAGGTTTTACATGCAACCGAATCCTATATATAAGTTAAGTGTCCTAGAGTCAGAGTATTGATTGGACTCTCAAGAAGTCGAGATGGAAGAGTCAACACAGTTCGACCTGTTGGTCAGAGATTTGCTAAGAGTCAAACGAAAGAATAATTCACAGACGAAAGTATCAACAAAAAGAAGCATTTTAGTCAGAAATTACGTGAGCGTCATAAAAATAAATTAAAAGTGAAGATGTTTGCTATATCCGTAAGTTATATAGACATTTGTCCCCAGGATGCCCATTTCGTCAAACAAATAGACAAAAGTCAACTTAACTGTTTTCATTGCCAGGAGAAAGGACAATGGGCTTCAGAGTGCCCTAAGAGAAAAGAGAAGAGACAGAAACAAACGGAGAAAGAGAAGAGAGCTTCCGAAGATGGAGAAAGTGGCGAAGAGGAAGAACTTGGGCCAATGAAGAGACTAAAGTGCAAAAATGGACAATGGTATATTTGCTGATGTGTTATGAAATTTTATAGTAAGAACCAACACGCATGCACGCACGCTATAGAATGATGAGTAGAGGGGTTTTTAATAGTGTGTAAATGGGATGTTATGATGGTATAGATGGTGTGATGAAAGCATTTTTGTGGTATAATTGATAGTATATTCTGTAATATTTCAACTCCTTCTCTTACATTCTAAGGTAACAGAAGGTGTGTGTGTGTGTGTGTGTGTATGTGTGTGTATGCTGACAATTCAAACTTTAAACTCATTAACATTATCCTTCCCCTTTGACCCTATGAACCCTTCTGCCTCATAAACACCTTTGTCCCCATAAATCATCTGGACACTTTTCACATAAGATTTCCCATACTTATTTAGATTAACGCTTATTGAAGTCAACTCGAACAGTATTTCTAAGTTCCCGCCCGATTGAGGTCAGCCACTTGTAACACTGTTCCCATTTTGAGGCTATAAGTAGTTTTGAGGCTATAGTGTATGAGACCATATGAGGCTATGTTGACATATATAACTACTTATGTGACAAGAACATTGACAGATTAGTGGTGTCTTTATGTAACGTAGCTATCTACCTATATTGTGCACGTGGTATATGTTGTTATAGTTATTTAGGTGGAAGTATTTTGGATAAGCCAATCATAGAAATCAAATAATTCATTTGTTCTTTCTTCTGTCGATTAATTGGTCGATGCCATGTACATTTCTCTATACAATGTTAAAGTAATTTTCAAGGAGTACAATTATTAGGAAACATTTATTTATGATTTTTTCGCCTTTTAAAGGTTTTACAGAAAGTCCATTAAGGTGCTTTTTCTCGTATGACAATATAATTGTGAATCGTTAAGTACATTTCGCTCTTAATTGCGGCAAGTACTATCTAAAATGGAACTTGTTAAGATCAAATATTTACGTCTACAGCAACAAATTAATTTAAAAGCATGACAATAATAAAGTCATTTATTTTGACAGTGTTCTACACATGTCCCGTATACAACTTTTGTTTATTATTAATGTGCATGGTTTGAGCCAAAATAATTTACCAGTCTGCTCATAAATATGATCTAAAAGAAAAAGTAGTTTTGTATCTGCTCGTTGAAAATGTGTATTAAATGGTTCCCAGCCCTGAAAATTTGTATCTAAAGAGACCAGATATTGCTTGTATACAATATTATATTTTTAATATTTTGTTCGGTGAAGTAAAGTAAAGTAGGGTGTTAAGACCCATTATATGCATGTTTTTGCATGGATCAGACTTATGGATCCCAAAAACCTTGTTATTTGATTTACGAACCAGTAAGAGTGAATAAGAGTGAGGAACAAATTATCTCTTGACATGATAATCCATGCCAGGAGGTACTTGTCAAAGAGAAGGCTCAAAAACAAACACTGCTTGATCTGAACACAAAAGAGATTAAGTAAATAAATGATTTCAAAGACTAATTTATTTTTCAAATTTCGATATGTGTCTCTTCTTTGTCAAAAGAATTTATCTAATAACGTTCTTCTCGAACTATTTTATTGCCTTCTATAAATTACTCAGGAGATATCTTTTCAAACAATACCATTGCCGCTACAGCCTGTTTAACTCTCAGGTCAGCATTCTTTAGATCTGTTCCACGATTTAACTTGTGAATAAAATTAGAAATTACAACAATAGATCTGATCATTCATATATATATATATATATATATATATATATATATATATATATATATATATATATATATATATATATATATATATATATATATATACCAAATTATTGGTGCAAAATCAGTTATGTCAAAAGTTTGGTCAGTGACATTAAAATACTTAAAATGGCTTGCATACCTCTTGATAAGTAGCGTATTTTATCAATTCAAATTTTAGATGTTCCTTGCGTATTCGAAACGATAGTACTTTTCTTGATATACATGAAAACACCCATTCAAACAGAACCATATAATCAAATGTTGTGAATCTCAATATTCACAATTCGTAATTTCAAAAAGCAGTTCTTGAAGAAAAATCGTCAGAGTAATTTTGTAGTTTTGTGCAAAGAAAAGGTGTTATGATTTTCTAAGTTCCGATTTGTTCCATGAATGTTTAAATAAGGTTTTGAGTGCTATACATGTTAATCATATGATGATTGAGGAAATTATTAGATTAAATATTCTGTATTTTTGTCAACACACGCGCATCTCGAGCAAACTTAAAATAAAAACAATCTTACCGGTTACTTTTGAAGCAAATGAGGAAATGCGCCTGACGATATAATTCTCATAATGAACACTTGTCCGTCATATATCTAATTCATATCTCCAGGTGACAATACTTGTTTAACATTTTTAATTTTGTTGATGATGCTGCTCAGAAAAGAGCAATTTAAATGAGATGGTAAATCACAATATATTAAAATATCGCTTTTTCAGCATGTAATTTTCAAGTGCTCAGTCTGTTTAACAAACTGTACCTTAGCATAAATCTACATGCAGGTCACGAATGTATTTTACTGGGTCAAATAGTTGTGTTTTTTTTTCCCACAAGAATAACTGTTTTTCAAAAGTTTTAGTCTTATTTTATTGTATAGAACAATGCTCTGTTAAAGTCTGTGACGATGTATATAATACTAGATAGTCTGCATTTTAACGTTCAACGAAGCCTCATTAACCACAAATCTTTTTGATCTGCAACATACAACTCTAAATGATTCACAATTTATAAAATCCAATATATTTGTATAAATATTCATCGTCAGATGTATGTAGGTGGCTCCACATGCATGCATTATTATTTTGGAGAGTTATGGTGAATTGTAAGCAAAAGAATGATTAGTTTATAATGAATGGGTTGTTTTAAGAAGGCATATATAAATGTAAAACTTAATATTATAACAGTCGCATTGCCGTAGGATTCCATTTTAAAAGCAGTAGTGTACACTAAATCATTGATAGGATAAGTCTTTGTACCCATGCAAATCTTCTTATTCCATAAATCAATAATTCTGAACAAGTCTTCAAAGAGAAGTCTGTCCTTTTGAGTTTTCAAGAAAAAGATACATTACTGATTGAAGTTTGCGTTCCTTGATGCCGCTGATTGTTTTGTCATGCATAATCTATTCTTTAATGAAAGCGTATTCAAATAAACTTGTTATTTGATACTTTGTATAAAACAATTCAGTCCCTCAAGTCTTTTAAAAATGTTAAATTCTTGATTGAATTATGCTTTGCCTAGGGTGGCTGTTTCTTTCTTCGTGTTTACCTTTGCAGTTTATAATCGTTTCTATGCAACGCATCGTCTTTCAAAGGCATCCGACATATTCAGGTCTACTTTTGCAAATTTTTTTCTGAAACTTTGCATGTGAGTTTATGTGACTAGGTCTGAAAAAAACCCCAAATCGTATGTCACTCATATCCTTTAAGAGAAACGCTGGCACCATCTATGATCGGTAGAGGGAAGATTTGAGAAAATTATGGACGAAGGAGTGCAAAAACCTGAAGTAAATATATCTGCTTTCGGACAGAAATTGTTTTCATTCCTGTAACTATTCTTAATCTCCTTCAAATTCTACTTGTCAATGTTCGCGGGTGGCGGGAGCTAGGCAATGGTGACTCGAGATTTCGAGGCGTCCGGGGACAATGTTCTTCGGTAGCGCCCCTAATTTGTAACAGAGAACAATTTTTATGTCAGTTGCCAACCTCCATCTTCCGCTCTCCCCCAACGCCACTTAAATATACGTTTTGTGAAGAATTACCTCCTTACGCTAAGGTGAAGGTGAAATACTATTTCAGGTGCAGAAAATGGCCCAGATGGCACCCCACCCTTTGCCTAGCACAAGGGGTCAATTGGTCCTCCCAACCACCTCCCCCGTCGCTCCGCCAATGATCTTAGGTAAAAACCGATATCCTAACACTTGAAGGTGAACTTAGTCATTGTGTACCATCACTTTCCTAATGGCTGGTTGGTAACTTGTTGGTTAGTTGGTTTGTAAAGGTATTTTTGAACTCTTCATTGGCTATGTAAGAAATGGGAGCAGAGTGCCTTTTCCTACGACACACCATAGTACATGATTCAGAGCGGCATAGGCGGATATAAAACCCCCTACATATGGATAACGAGTCCGACTCTGACCAAGTGAGCTACCGCCCCTATCAGTGTAAAAAGTCCTTCTGCCCATTTTTCATTTGGATTTGGTGAGCATCATTAGGCAGAAGACATGGTTAACAAATAAAATAGTCTTAGCAACAGAGCAGACAGCTTCCAGAATCCTCCCTCTGTCTCTGTCTCTTTTAAATTATTAAAAACAACAACTAAATGATCTGTTATAATAAGGGAGGATGTAGCTATATGCAGCGTAAACTTTATGTTATCAGATGCTGCTACTGTGTCCTCCACTGTTTACTATCATCTTGCTTTCTAAACACTAAACACTATATATATATATATATATATATATATATATATATATATATATATATATATATATATATATATATATATATATATATATATAACTTGCCATGAAGAATATTCTACAGCGAGATGCAGCCTGCGGATATAATATGTCCCCTGAGCCACTGCAGCTCCTGTGATTCACAAGAAAATACCGTATCAATATTCCATAAAATTTAAAAATGAATGTCATAGGCTCTTTTTCTTTATATAATTATCATGTTGGTACAAATCAATAATGTTGACAGATTAATGGCATGGTTATATGTAATACAGATACATACACATTTTGCGACTAGGCTTCTGTTCCGCCCCAGTTACGGAGGTGTGATGTATTTTGGAAGAATTAAACATATACATGTCGTATGTTGTATATTTATATAATTATAATGTTAAAGTAAGTTTTGGATAATCAAAGTATTTGGAATAAGTTTTAATTATATGATGTATTTAAGATTATTTACATAAATGTTTTTAAGATGTTTTGTGTATGGTCATATAATCTATAAGCATTAAACACGTTTCGATATTCTTTGTTTGATTTTGACAAGTGCTCACAAAAATGAGGCTTGTTATGATTTAATATATCTACATGTGCAGTAAAACGTTTTTAAGCCAGACAATGATAAAACCAGTTATTTTTTTTATCTTTTTCAAGATGAATCCAGTATAAATTGTTTGATTAGTACCAGACCGGCCAGATTGGAGCCAAAATATCTGACCAGTCTGCACGGAAAGCCGGGTTAGCAGAGACTGTTTCTGGAAAGTTTCACCGCATAATTATGTGATAAAAATAAGCGGTTTGTATATATGATTGATCGTTGAAGATGGGTAATAAAGGGATAACCGCCAGGGTTAGTCCTGAAAACATGCTTCCGAAGAGACCAATAATTTCTTTTATTTTTAAAGCGCGGTTTGATGCAGTATTGGCAACGCAGGGTTTTAAGACCCATTAAACGTATGAAATTTGCTTGGATCATACTTATGGACCAAAGAAAACCTATTACATATTTTGTGAATCAGGAAGAGTGTATAGTTAAATGATAAATGATCTCTTGACAAGACACACCAAACCAGTAGGTAATCATGAGAAAAGGCTTTACGTGGGCTCAAAACAAATACTGCCTTATCTGAACTAGTCAGACACACACTAGATACAATACTTCAATGAAGATTAATTTTTTTATTTAAACAGAAATAAGTGTCTCTTCTTTATCAGAGGAATTCATCCAAAAACTTCCTCCTAAAAAATTATAATACATCCTATAGGCTGCTCCATACAGGGCCTGGTTAAACAACACGACTGGGGGCACCGACCATTGTACTTCGGGGTCAACTTTATTAGATTTGCATTAAGACTCAACTTTTATAAAGTGAGTGAAATTAAAAATTTAAACGTTAGATCTACTAACTCAAGCAGTAAAATTTTTAAAAATACAAATAATGTATCCTTCTATCAATTTAATTCGAAATAAATTCGTCTTTCGAATGATAGTATCTGTAATTGTTTTTGTTTTCCATCTTGCATTTGTTCGATGTAAGACTCTTTGTCTTGATAAAAAATAATCAGTCAAACACACTTTGAGAGTGCCATAGCTATAACATAATTAAACCTTGTTGTGATCCTTGCCACAGATCTGTACATTTGTCAGGTATGGAATATAACAAAGCTCCATTACAGTAACTATAGTTTGAATGGCACTGGAGTAAAAGTCCAGAAATAGGGAGATTTTGATAAATATCCTTAACCTAGAAGTTTAAATATCGACGGTCATGCATTCGATGCTATCAAATAGACAAACATTGTACCCAGGGTACTCCCTGAACCTCTAACAGCCTTAAATCAGGAATTAAGGAACCAACGAAATAAATATATTTGACCTTGACATTCAATATATTATCTGAAATATGGAATGCGTCTCATATCGATGTGACAATATGCAAGCATACTAAATTACACTAACTTATCTTAAACATATCGCAAGGTATAGGGTGGAAGGGAGAAGGTTCCTGAAATGTAAAATATTATCCTCTGACTTAACCTTGAAAATATAATCCCCCATGTGGCACAAGACAAATATGCCAAGTTTCATTCTTTAAGGAAATTTTGAAACTATTTGCCCGTGGCTTTGGTATGGGGCATACCTGTTAATGATAAAGGAATATAACACCATAATGTATTTCTTATTCTCATACGGCTTCTGAGCTCTACAGAGAAGGAAACTTAGGATGACAAAACTTATGGCGTATGACCTTGAAAACGAGAATACGACTTCTAATGCCGTACACGAGATACTTTTTAATGATAATGTATACATTACTTAATTTTATCCCTAAAAGCTGAAAAGGGTTCTAAATTTAATGAATTCTTAGAACGGAGTTTGTGACGTAAAATTATTTTGTGAACCTCTGAGCTACTCCTTAGAGATATGACCACAAATTGTTTACACAACACACCATCTTAGGATGATATATAAGTACGTTACGTTTTATCTCTAGAAGCAAAATCAGTTCAAAAGTTACAGACTGGAATCCAAAGTGTGACGATAAACTTAAAATATTTGACAGTAAATTTGACCATGAATAGATCATCCACAATGTGGTACGCATCCCACGTGGTGATGATATGGTATAAAGGCATAAAAGTTTCCTTCCTAAATTTGTAAATAGCGGAATGGGTAGTCTAATCGAAAACCTGACATTAAAATATGACCCCCAGTGTGGCATCGACGCACATCTTCTAATGATAATGTATAATTTTACCAAGCATCACACAATTTTACATGTATAGAGAAAAGGAAAGTATTCCTAGCAACACACCATCTAATGATGATATATACATATGCCAATATTTCACTCCTTATTCACTAATGGATAAAAACCTATATTCAGCCGTCATCTTTGATGTTGATGATAGAACATCCAATGTGTCATGTTACACACCTTATTATAAACAGGTTTCATCCTTTAATCTCAAAAGTCTTTAAAGTTATAGAGCGGTAAAGAAACTGAGCTTGACGGAATGAAAAGATGGTTCAATATTCCATTCTTTTCGTGAAAACACTCCGCCCACAAGACTTATTTGATCAATAGAAACGATCGAGCTAACGCACTTTTGCCCCTAACAACCAGCTGACTTGGACAAACTTGACACCAATACACATGGAAATGTTGCTGGAATAAAGCAGTAGTAGCAAAGTACGGGTTTTCCTTTAATGTCCCCTCTGGGTCCCTGACATCCGCCCTCGCCTCTACCACATGACATAGCCCATTCGTGACCGTTGCACGATTATCACTTTTATGTTATACACACATAATCCCATCATGGGGGGTTGTAGAGTCTCCTACTGATGTCAGTGTCCCAAAATGGTTTCCAATAAAGGTCCAAAACCAACTGTTGATACGACTGGTCTTGTTTTGTCATAAACCGATCAATACATGCTGCGAGCAAATCCAGCGCAATAAATGAATGAATGTACTGGTAGTAACTGCTAATGTGTTTTCGATCAATACTCGGTCCTTAACATTTAACTTTTTCTTTCTGTACATCCGCGGTCAGATTCAGTTATATATATATATATATATATATATATATATATATATATATATATATATATATATATATATATATGTATGTATATATATAAAAGGATAAAATCTAATCTTAAACACAAACAACAGATAACTTTCCATTCGGATAAACGCTGAGTTCTTCAGACTGAATTTATTCTCCGGTAACTAATGATTTTTATTAATGCAGTTGTGTAAAAATGTTTACTATTGATTACTTATTAATATAACACACACACACACACACACACACACACACACACACACACACACACATATATATATATATATATATATATATATATATATATATATATATATATATATGAAGGATACAAATCATATGGCGAATAACAGTCCTTTCATGTGCACTGGATCTAGCAAGGGATCAAGTGTGTCAGGGATTGATTAAGATAAATGCAATAACTGACAACGAACAGTGCAAAACTAGTATCTAACTAGCCTGAGCGCTTTCGACTCTTAAAATTAGTCTTTCTCAAAGGCATATACAAACATAGTCAAGACAAACAAACAAAAAAGAAAAACCGTCGTGTTTGCACAACTTTACATGGTTGTTTCTACAGGAATTAAACCTTTAAATTTATTATGTTTCAACTAGTTTATATCAACTTGTAACGAATACTGGAAAATATTTGTATTAACCTAGAAATCGATGAGCCATAACGACATATGTTATTTTATGTACATTTATGTAAGCGCAAATTATATCCAGGATATTTCATTGTTATATTAGTAATTGTAGGCTATTAAGCAAATTTAGAGAATTATTTAAAAGAAAATATGTTGGCTGCAAATGATAATTTTATTTATGCATGGCTGTCTTTTTCTAGTCTTCTTGGTTTAAACCGCTTGGTTTCAATGTTCTAAGGCGGCATACCCAGTAAGATTCCTTTTCTTTCCTGGTTTCGGAACTCCAGTTGGGGTTGTGAGCAATTGCAATAAGTGTTATATCGCTGAAAGTGTGGCCAGGGGAGGAGAAGTATTCTGCGACCGGGCTTCTGTACAGCTTCTTTATCATCAAATCAGATCTATGAAGGTTGATCCTTTTGTGTAGCTTTTTAGTTTCTCCGACATACAGAAGGCTACAGATCTTACATGTGATGAGATAAATTGCATTTTCTGTTTTGCACGTTTTGTTTGGACCATGTATGTTTAGTTTTTCTCTAGTCACTGTGCTAGAAAATGTCCTGGTCTCTATCATATGTTGACAGGTTTTTCATCTTTTATCGCCACAGGGGCCAGATTGACTAGGGTGGTCTTGATTAGTGATTGAATTTTTAGTCTCCGGTAGGCTACGACAGGTTTGTTCGGAAGGATTAACTTTAGTGCGTCCGACGATTCCACGATGGGCCTGTGTTTCTCGATGATTTTACCTACTTTGGGGTTGTCTGGATGGTAGGTCAGGATAAATGGTATCCTGTCAGCCTTTTCCTTCTTTCCATATTTTAGTAGGTCATCGCGGTTTGTTTGTTTAGCCCTTTGGGTTGCTTCCGCAATCAGGTCTTTGTCGTAGCCAGGCTACTGGATCCATTTTGATTTTCGGAAGTTGATTTTCAGTATGACCGACCTTTACTTCGTGATAGGACATTATTATCTAAATACATAACAGGTTTAATCATGAATTCTACGAATTTTCCACATCGATCACCCTCATTCGACCACCCTCCAACAACAGTGTCTTGTCAGTAAGTATGACAGCATAGCATCTATAATTAGAACCAGCCGCACCTACTCGTGCATAAAAATACATGTTGAGGACGTACTGCCTGAACAACTCAAGGTGTTCCAGTGAAAAGTAATAGATTTGATACAAAGTCATGAAGTCATGTTGAGAAATTTGCAAACCAGTGTCAGTGTTTTGATGCCGATCCATATATACAACCAAAGATTGTGATATGCGCGTGCAGTATGATTGGTTTCAACGTTAAGCCGAACTTTTTAGAAAGTTCTTGATGACGATTTAACCGTAACTAAACCTCAGCAATTTCTGAGTTGCCAAATATTTTTTTACTCTGAGTTTGGTCATTTGTCTCGATTTGTAACTTGAAACGCTAGAAACACATGTATTGGTGCAGTAAGGCCATGTACATTGCCGTGTAATAGCAGTTGTAGGGTGTACGTCTGTAGTATGTGCGAGAAATGACAACACTAAAGCGGTTCTAGATTGCATAAACGGTAACAAACGTGATTCTGCAGAAAGTGATAGGGATAGCACAGGAATCCATAATGTCAATGTTTCTAATACAACTCTGACAACAGCATCAGCTGCACCACGCCAAATTGCATCGTTGGAGTTGTTTCTGCGGGTTAATTTTACTGTGCGTTTGGCTCTAAAAATAGCCTTGCGATCATCTCTGCAAAAGTCAGATTTGTGACTGAGAGGAATTGCAGCCGAAAATCGTAATGAGACTCCACGAAGTTGTCCTATGTACTGAACAAATTCACCATTGAAAATGCCTTTAACGCCCACAGCTACAGCTTGTACATGTGCATCATTATCAGAGTTAGTGTCTAGCTTATATCGCCTAATTGTATCCTGTTGAGACTCCGTATTATCAGATGTATCCTTGATAAATATCATATATATTCACATTATGCCATTCCAACCTTGTAGGTAGAAGTCGTGGCATCGAGTCATAGGTCGCTGATCAATGTCTGACCATTTGAATATTTTCATAGTAATCAACCACCTTCTTGCATTCAGTTACCAATGATTTAAAAGTCTATGTCGTGAAGAATGTAATAGTGATTTGCACTTCACTTGATTATATAGGATATGTCTGTAAATGTGTCGAAGCTCTGGAGGCAAACTACGAATGTTCTCTTCTAAAGTATCCGACATGAGGATCATATTTTGGACCCACCAAGGGAATGTAGTGACAGCGCGAAACCATCTGGTATGATCTAAGTAAGCTGTTTCTTTACACTTCTATTCGTGAAGTGTCAAGCCATTGCTGAAATGATGTACTTATATCCTACTCCCAAGCAGACAAATTCGGCTTTGGGTGCAAAGATTTGGGAGTAGGTCCTTCCAGATATTTAGGACATTTCCCTTTGAACGCTTGGAATCGACATTTAATCTCACAGGTCATCGAATATGCTGATGTGCCAACTGTATCACAACGGCATTATCCAAAACTCCTTTGAATAACTTTACAATATACCCATAATAATATTTATTCAAGAACAATGAGCACTTTGTAATTCCAATGAATAATCCAAAAATATGTTTGCTCTCAAATTACATCTAACCACAACATTAAATACATCTACAGAATAATGTTACAACAAGAACATATGTAGTAAGAATGAATTAATTGAATCGCAATATGTTCCTACTCGATCCATCTCGCAATAACTCCTACGTGACTTATGTCACAACGTCCCACGTGTCAGCACCTATTTATAACTCATATGTGATCTACAGTTATGCATGAAAAGTAAAGGACACAATATGGATATACATAACAGTAGAGGAGTAACAAGGTAGTGATGCATAGCTGATGTCGCAGAGTACGGCATTACCCTGGTCGCAATTCATCATACTGAAGTTCATTATTTAGCTTGGAGTCTTTACTGGGTCGCTCACTCTGTTATTGTGATGAATTATTCATCATCTTTCTAAATCGGCGTTTGCATTCTCAGTTAAGTGCTTGTCTTGGAACTTTGCCCTTTTTAGTATGTAGCTCAACGTATACATACAGTAATGTGTTGTGGCATGGAAGTCGCATGCATTTTGGTAGACAATCTGATAGACGTTGTCTAAAGGTCAACTGACGATTTGGTGGTTGTGTAAAGGTACAGTTTAATGTGGATCTAATGTTGTCACGCAAAGATATTGATCTTGTCCGGACTGTTAAGATTCATTTAGGACGTCAAAGTTGACTACAGTACTGGAACGATAGTTTAGCGTCAGTCCTCTTACTTTGCATTTGGTATGCATTTGTCCCTGTCGGTCTCTGTATTGGTTTTCTTGATTTTTGGGCCGCCTGTAGCAAAACTTTCGTCCGGGTATCAGTCCATGCGCCTCAGCCACTCACTTCGATGTATGGGTGATGTGTATGACGGCAGTGGATGTACATAGAACGGTCGGTGTCAAATTAAAGGAATCAGTCTCTTCAGGGTTGGAAAACATCAAACAATATTAAACGGGATATTTTCAACATCGCCACGGTGTGCAACCTCTGTCACTTCTCGTAATTCACCAAGATCAAATCTTCACCGATGATTTCCACATGTTTCTTGAATTTTCCGTTGTCGTCCACAAGTGGAAAGTAGCGATAATATCGTATCTTGCGTCTATTTTACCCACAAACAATTTAACATGACGTTAGCAAACGGTCGTCATCTTTTGTGTTTTTCCCACGTATTCCAAAGCGATTAGTTCTTAGGAACGGTTACTTGCTTTGAACGAATGGTTGTCTCCTGGAGTTCGAGACGAAAACGGACAGCCACTAGCTTATTGTCTCAAATTTAGAATATCGTTGACGTAGCCAGAAAAAGTCAACGAAAGTGCAAAATATCGTTTTCCAAATAGTATCGAGGATCCAGAACATGAAACATGTCAGCACGTCCCTCTCAAAGTGCGTTCTTCATCCGTGTGCCAACAAGGATGGTCTTGATTACATGTTTCCGCGCACTTACCGCATAAAGTAAATTTCAGTTTTAATTAACAATAGCGTGGCAAGACAAAACTTTCTTGAAAGGATCGATACCTCTGTGACCCCAAAAAATTGTCGAAATTTTCCATAGAATCGGCGTAAAATGTCCACATAAGATCGGCAATATTTCAACAATTCTTCTTGAAAGTCAGACGGAACTGAAGAGTGAGTCTGCTACAAAGCGTAGAATGTATCTCATTGTTCTGTGTGTATGCCATCAGGGTCGTAATAGCGAACGTCAGCCAAATGCGGTAGCACAACGTGATAATAACTTCAGTATTGAAAAGAGTGGAAAATAGCCTTTGGCCATTCTGTCATTTCTCTAAACGTTACTTCTCCCACTTTCATGTAAGTGAATTTAGCTGTGTTCATGGTGACAGGGTAACAATCGGCACATTGTTCTGTATAGTATTCCAAAAGGAATTGTCCGTTGTATCCCGAGAAATTGTGCTCTTTGACTGTAGCATATTGATGGTAGTCCCGGTAATGCTGGATGTCCCCTTTACTTCAAGGGTCGTTGGTAGGGTCTAAAATCCATTCAGCAAACTCGGTAGGAGTACGAGTGGCCCGAAATAATTTTTCACGTATTCCTGGATTTTACTGCATTTGGGACAGTGAAAAAGTATAGGTTCTTGTATGCACTTCTCTCAAGCACGACGAGTTACGCATAAGTTATGTATGTAAATGCCAGTGTTTTGTGTACAAAACAGATAAAAACCACTTGTTTCTTTTTGTTCTTGTGCTGGTCTTCCTTTAATTCCTACTCGATTTCATTGTCATATTTCTGAATGTAGCACTGAATCTCGATGTCCACGACTTAGCAACAAAGGCATCTTTTCTTTCTTGGACAAACATGTGCCGTTGGGTTATTGATTCGAATACGATTTTCACAAGTGGAACAAAGTTTAATTAATTCGCAAGTACTTTACTGCTGGTTAATTTCATGCCATGTTGCTCATAACAAGAAAGACTCACAAAAGTTCGCCTGCATGTCGAGCAATAAATTCATTATTTTCCTTCAAGAATGCATTGTTTTTATGCTAAATATCCACTACATCTCTCTCCGCAGTGAATGTGACGGCCGTGAGTGGTAAATCCACGGTAACGTTTCTCACAATAGTAATTGTATCCAAGATATCTTGCTATACTTGTTATGGCATCCAAATGCACTTGATGATGATACACATAAATGTATATTCCGTCTGGGAAATCTAGTCCTCGAAACACGAAATACCTACTTGCTGCGAAAAGAGCTCTGCTTCAGTTTGTTGCTCGGCTCTGGATTGATTTACGATTGCACTCCCGAGATCTTTTCTATTCTGCTGTATCGTTCTTCTCGGCATAAGTTCGACCCACGACAATGGTACTAGCTAAGCACATGTGATATTGTGAGCTGTCAATTTGGACGATGCTAGGTTTGATAGTGCAAGTTTCGTACACCAATAACACATTTCTGCATCCGCTACCTCTTTTGCATTATTTCCATTGGTCATGTTATTTTCGTCATTGGTTTGTTGAACGTGTTGAATTTAATTGATAAGTTTTAATGTGTTTATTCTTCCAGTGTACTAAACTCGATCCAAGCGCGAGACTTCAAGTGTGTGATTGATGGAGTATCTCAAACGATAGTCCTCTTTAGATTGGCATTGTCGCTTGAATATCTCTACCAATCAATCCCACACATCTGTAACAAAACCTGCTGCTTTCTCTGGTGGTTTAAAATTTTCTGGTAGTCACTTTTTGCGTTTCAGGAATGTAAACATAATATCCGGGAGCAACTGAACGACATTCCTTCTTGGTGGATCTTGATTCTCTTGGATCTTGTTGCAGTGGAGGTATAGAGTCCTAGTTGAGGCTTATTCATGTTATTTTCGACATCACTGGCATGCACTTGTATTATCACTTCATTATCTTATGAGGCGATACCTAAAGGCGTTGTTGTCTCTTTCTGATTTCTTCTCTGAGAAGTGAAATTGTTTCATTTTGACTTAAAATTTTATCTTGCTTAGTTTTACACACTCGCTTCCTTTAGGGAGAGAAAGCTTCTCACCCTAAGAGTTTCTTTTAATTCAGCTTTCAAACTGAAGAAGATGGAAGAGTCATAATAGATAGCCCTTCTCGTTAGAGATTATAGTTATTCGAAATTAATTTCAAGCAAGACTACGGATTACTCCGCTCGAACTAAAAGCCTAAATACTTTACAACACACTGGGCTGCAGCTTGTCCACAACTTAAAAGCAAACGAAAGAAAGGAGAAAAGCGTCAAAAGTAAAGACACCTGTTATCAATGTTAAGAGAAATGGCACTGGTCCTCAGAATGTCCCAGGGAAAAAGAGAACAAGCAGGAGGAGAAAGAAGGGGAGGAGTGTTCTTCGGAAACAAAAAGATGAACCCATACCAGTCACAAAATTCAAGAAGGCAAGACAAATCGATACCAATGAAGAGAAAGAACCCATACCAGTGAAGAAATTAAAAAAGAGACAAACAGTGAAAGAAGGAACGAAGGAAAGAAGATAAGGAAGAAATTTGTGACGTGCTATGAAATTTTATTGTGACTCTTATTCAAACAGAATCTATAAAAGAAAAACCGTAAGTGTCTCTTTGTCTTGATTTATTACTTTTGTATGGATATGACATTAAAACACGCGCACAAACCGACACCATTGAATCATGAAAAGGATTTAAGTTTTACTTGATTTTGCAATGACCAAGTAGTATCTTTTCTCAGAGTGATATAGGTGGCCGTGAAAAGTACCGTTGGCGTTTAATATATCTATATTTTTCGTCACAAACAAATGTATTGACTTAACAACATCAATTTTATGTGTCATAATCTCTCCCCATGTCCAAGTCTTACACTCCTCATGCTGATATTGCTGCTGTTTTGGTAGTGGTAGTCACGGCTGCTGCTGGCTACTCAGTGGCGATGAGCGTGAATGAAGCAATGGAAGGTTTAGAAATCTTGGCACGTGAAGATCTCTTCATGATTAGTTGAGCTAAAGAATCTGATACATTTCTAGTGGTGATCTAGCTACTTATATCAATATGTCTTATAGCTGCAAGACCACGTCCTTCTATCAAGACCACCGCCCTTCTATCAAATACACTTGTTCTTATGGCTGCAAAACTCCTATCAAAATGAAATATACTATTACTTAGAACCAGTTATCTTTAACACTTGATTTCATCGCTGCAAGACTTCATATTTCCATCAATACGCTTCATCCTATAGTTACAAACTTGATGATTCCATCGATAACACATGATCCTCTACCTACAAAACTAGCTCCTTCCATCAGTTATACGTGATCAAATAGCTTAGATGACTAGGTCCTTCCATCAATAACACTTAATGGTATATCTGCAAGAGTAGGATCTTCCATAAATATGACCCATTCTATTATCTCTTAACACCGGATAAGATAGCTGCCATGATATTTCCCATACTTTTAATTCGTAACCATTTTTGTTGAACATTCAATGATATAGCTGAATGACTGTGCTTTCATCATCAAAAACTTGATATTGTAGCTACAAGACTAGGTCCTTCCATCAGTATGACCTATGCTATTAATTATCTTTAACACTAGATCTTATAGCTGCCATAAATATCACACATACGGTTTATTCAGAGCCAGTTATATGGTCCTTCCATCAATGACACTTGATCCTTTAAATCCAAGACTACGTCCTTTCATTAATAACACTTGATCTTACAGCTACAAGATTAGCTCTTGTCTTCAAAAACACTTGATCCTATAGATGTAATACTACGTCCTTTCATCAATAACACTTGATCTTACAACTTCGAGACTAGGGTCTTTCTTCACTAACATTTGAGTTTACTCCTCCAAGACTATGTCCTTTCATCAATAATACTTGATCTTACAACTGGAAGACTCAATGCTTTCATCAAAATGAATAGATTCCATTATGAAACGTTTCACAGTCGAAGCTTGCTGATCATCACCCACAAATAAAATTTCTGTTCTTAATGTTGAAAGAGCTAACAAAGATGGTGAGAAAGTCTTCATTAGAAATATCGCACTTAAAAGACACTAGAGTGCAAAAATAAAACTAAACACTGTCTTTGTTTCACTCCAATTCAAAATAAACGGGAGGGTTTTTAATTTGCTTTTTGATCATACAATAAGTTCGGTATCAGACTCTTTATCTTGGTATATAAACAATCGGTCGAACACGTTTTGGGAGCTTAGGCTATGTATATACAAAAGTTATTAAATGTCAACCCATTCTTGTATTTCAACTTCCCACAGTGCAAATTTTCATAAAAATGTGAGTAATGCCCGCAATAAAGGAATTAGCAAATTCAGTGATTTTTCTTTAATCCACCGCCTACTGTGGTGAGAACATCATATCGATATAATAGATAAACCTGGCCATGTCCCTTGCGACAGATCAGTAGAGAACTTGGAAGATATGGAATGGAACAAAGTTTCATGACTGAATTAGCAAATTCAGTGATTTTTTTATCCACCGCCTACTGTGGTGAGAGCATCATATCATCATATATATACAGTACGTAAACCTGGCTGTGACCCTTGTGATCGATCAATAGAGTACTCTGAAGGTATGGAATGCAACAGAGTTTTATGACTCTATCTAAAATACGATTAGCGTAAAAGTCGAGAATTGGCTTTGACCTATAAGGTAAAACCTTGACGGTCATGCATTAGATGTTATTAAATAGACAAATATTGTACCAAGGTTCATCCCTGAACCTCAAACAAATTTCAATCAGGAACAAAAGAACCAATGAAATAAATATAATTCACCTTGACGCTGAAAATAACATCCCAAAATATTGAATGCAGAACATTTCAAAATGACAATATATTAAATTTCAATAATTTATCTTAAACAACTTGGAAGTTTTGAGCGGAAGTGAAAAAGCTACTGAAATCTTAAACATTGACATCTGACATTGACCTTGAAGATAGAATCCCAAATGTAGCACACCATACATATGCATTGTTTCAAACTTTAAGGAGATCATTAAACTATTCACCTGTGATTTGCTATGGGAGATACCTGTCGATGTACACGAATACCAAGTTTTATCGATCGCTTAATCTGAAACCGCTCGTTAGTTGTGTAGGGAAGGAAAAGTGTGATTACAAACTTAAGATATTGACCTATAACCTTGGAAATGAGGATATCACTTTCAATGATGTAGACGAAACACTTTCTACTGATACTGAATAAAATACTAAGTCTTTTCCTTATATTTGAAAGGGTTCTAAAGTTATAAAACTCACAGAACGTTTAGAATGACGCAAAACTATTATATTGACCTCTGATCTTCACCTTAAATATATGACCACACCATATTAAACAAGCACACTATCTAAGAATGATAGATAGATAAAAGAAATTTTTCTCCAGAATCATTACTTATTTTAAAGTTATAAACTTCAACGCAAAATATCACGATAAACTTAACATATTTAGCAGCGACATTGACTTTGAAGATATGATCCACAATGTGGACATACCCCACATGCTAATGATATTGAATAAAGGCAGAAAGTTTCATCTCTAAATCTCAAAGAACAAAATGGATAGTGTGATGGTAATTTTGAGAAAGTGAGCCATGGCCTTGAACTGTAAAATATTACCTCTTGTGTGGTATGCGACACATATTCTAATGATGATGTATCATTTTACCAAGTTTCCATTCCTTAGAAAATAATATCTCTACATTTATACAGTGGAAAGGAAAGAGTGAGAAAAAAGCTGAAAATATTGATCTGTGAGTTTGATCTTGGACAGTTGACCCAATTATTCTTGACTTTTAAGATCGAACACTGAACGTTGCATGCGACACACCTTATTATAATGATGTACAAGTAAATCCGGCTTCATCCCGTAATCTTAAACGTCTTTAATGTTACAGAGCAGAAAAGAAAATGTGCCGGACAGAACGAAAAGCGGATACTATATTTTCTCGTTTTGGTGAAACAGTTAGTTGATCAATAAAAACGATCGTGCGCGCACTTACACCCCTAACAACCCTGACCCTGACAAACTAGACATTAATACTCATCGAAATGTTGTTGGAATAAGGCATAATATCAGTTTCTCCTCGTTTAATAAAAACATCGGCTAAAATTGTATTGGATTACCGTAACAGCAAACTGGGTCACTTTCATGAGGCATGCTCGATTTATTTGCTCTACACTGTTACTCATTCTGAAAAAAATACGTTGTTGGAATAGTCTTTGTAATTCATGTAGTATGAAACAGATTGTGATGCTGTGATTGTTTGTTTGTTTGTTTGTGTTGTGTTATCAAAACACAAACGATTTTTAAAAATGAATTACATTGTTAACAGTTTGTTGTCGACGAAGTTTTCAGCTAAAAAATCACTTTAACATAGCAAATGTTCCACTTTCTCTGCGAATTGTTATTTCTCAGCTCTTACAATTGATTTATAAGGCAATATTACACTTTATCTTTAGAAAGCATGCATCGGTGGTTCATATTCCAGTTATTAAATTGTGTGTTCATTGACATACCGAAGGCCAACATCTACTAACAATTCCTTTTTCAAAGATGAAACATTGTGGTCGTGTGTATGTTTTGTTTATTTTAATTAGTTCATGTTTTGTGACTACTTATGACAGTGTTTTGAAACATTACGTGTAGTATTTGAAAACAAATACATTAACTCATATTCTGGTTGTTTTCCCATTTGCTTTTACCATCTACTTGTTCACGGTTGTATGGATAGTGATGGGTGGACACAATGAATCACTTGGAAGCTATGGCATGGAGGAAATCCCCTGGTCTCATACCTGTCAGTGGATGGCAGGTGACATGTCATGTCTAAGTGATACCGGGATCTATTTAAGGCCTTACATAGTTTAAATACAGATACATACAGACTAGCTTAAATACAGATACATACAGACTAGCTTAAATACAGGTACATACAGAATAGCTTCGATGAAAGTATCTCCTTGACCTTTTAGTGCAGGTTTAAAAATCTGATGGAAGAAGCAATATAGGTAGAAAAGGCAAGGTAATATTCTACTACTGTCTATTATCCACAAAAATACAAAATACTACTGAGTTCTTCATGCATGCTAATACCTTTAGTTATTTAAAGGTCCTCTATCACGATATTACAGATTGTCCGAGAGGCCACGCTTGCTTGGTAATTATATCAGCGGGCGGGCCATTGTGAAAAATCGTCCCAGAAACCTAAAACGGGGCTTCATTAAATGGGCAAAGGTTATTAAATGTTCGAAAAGACCATCGAGATGATTGATGTCGACAGGATTGATTATGAAATCAACAATTGTATGTGTTGATAAATATTAAACCTTTTGCATTCTGGGACTCGATCTTCAACGGAGTAGGTTCAACAATTTGAAATAGTAGTGTATGTATGTGTCCGTGCATGTATGTATTTGCATGTGTACATGCGTGTTTCCACACATGAGTATTTTCAGCGATTTATTTTATTCGAGTTTAAAATAAATCATTGATATTAGCTGTGATTTTTAAATTTAGATTTTATGTATTCAAGTAAGCACTTCGTCGACAATGTGACTAATATATTTTATGGTGATTTTATGTAAATCATTAGTTACATAAGCTTTAAGTAATTGGTTCTTTCAAAGAAATTTATTGCTAATATATGCAATAATTCCATTTAATTTGTTTTTTTTTTATTCAATCATTTGATTCTGCGATTCAAAAAGTCTTTCAAACTTGATCAAACTTAATGGCAGGTCTTCAAACTTTTCTTGTTCATCTTCATTTTTCTCATAACAATTAATTTCCTGTTCAGAATTTATAACGGGATAACAGCTAAAACGTACATGCTAGATATTTTGATAAATTAGGATTAGTTGGAGGAAGTCTAAGAAAAGTGCAAAACTGTAAATGAAAACTCATACACTCCTTTCAATCCGAACATGTGGGTGGATATGTGTGGTGGGATGGTGTGAAGAGTAATAATATGGAGTGAAAGGTAGGATACGATATTCATTTCAGCTTACACATAACTAGTCAAATTAAAATTAAACAGAAATGATGATTCACTCATATAATGTCATAAATAAATATTCTCCTAGAAAACAAAAAATAAAATCTCCATTCAACTGGTATCTTTTCCGAAATTTATTGTATCTTCAGTTGTTCAGTTGGTACACAGATAATTTCAACGTTCTATCTATTGATCTAGGAACCGAAACATACATGTCTGAATTTTATTTATTTATTCACATTTAATGGGTTACTGGGGTATTATTGGTGAAGTGGCAGGGTAAAAGACTAATGGACAATATGGAACCATACTGGATTAGGTTTCAAATATTTCAAAAATCTTTTGAAGAAGGCTGGCTGCTACTGATGACTAGTAAATCAATGGAATTTAAATAAATATCCTCTAAATTAAAAGAGAGGCTTCATGGATTAGCGAATCTGGCCCATTTGTATTCCATGGATTCAAAAATGTGGCCAAGCACACACCTCGAAAGTGGACTATCCCAATAACCTGACTACACAACAATTAAGCAACACAGTCATACTGGTTTTACTTGCATGTCGTGTACTGCTTAATTTAATTGATTTAAATACTGTAAGGCTTGTTAATTAATAACCTTCTTGAAGATTTACAAACATATTATGTAAAACGTTTTAATTCTTAAACATACAAGAGACCACTGATAACTTTCAATTAAAGACAAAGTAACATTGCGTATCTTTTAGTTACACGACCACGACAACGACATATTGATTTGAACACTTCTTCACCAAATAGTATTTGTTTTAAAATTAGATGTACGCATGAACAGGAGCAGAACTTGGAATTCTTGGCTGCTAAATGGCGTAGTGAAATCAGAAGACAGGAACACCCTCACACTGAATTCACCATGATTGTACAAAGTTTGAGTCATGCTATCACTGATAGAAGCTTTTATCTCGCAGACGGATTGTTGCAACATTATCCATACATACTTGGACAGGATTATACCTTTTTCAATATATCACTACTGACTAACATCACACCTTTTCTCACGTGGATGATCTTACATAACCTGATAACCGTACACTGTATGATCTCCAACCTTTCTGTAATTCCTCCAAGAGAACTATATATATATATATATATATGTGTGTGTGTGTGTGTGTGTGTGTGTGTGTGTGTGTGTGTTGATCCGTGGCCATTCACGCATTCTGAGAATTTATACGTGGCAGATTTGAAAATGTTCTTAACGTTAGTGACGCAGCCTGAAATCTATCCTGCGTATGGGTGCTACGACTTCACCGGTCCTCTCGCACGGTAGCAACACATGGATGTCCAAACTGGGGCAAAACATCTGCAGCATTACTGTCAATGGTGGAACGTCTGCATGGCCTCATTATTGTGGTCAGATGCACACTAATTCTCTGCTATACGACTTTTGTACATTATGGCTTCAAACATGCCAATTGCTCGTTAGCTCTGAATATTGTCCAGTCTTATCATCGTCTAACCAATGTCATATATAATCGTTTGATTTTTGTGTCTCTTCTCACTTGCACTTTATCAAGCTTAGTCCATATATTGCCACCAACGAATATCTGGCAATGCATGTGAAAATGCTCTTTTGCACTTCATCTAGTTTTGATGCACGTGGGAATCATTGAGAGAGAGAGAGAGAGAGAGAGAGAGAGAGAGAGAGAGAGAGAGAGAGAGAAACTGAGAAGTATATATTAAAGGTAAAAAATTCAAGAATAATAGTTTTGTCAAATGTAGATGATGGATTTATCGAAATCATATGACTGTTTACACCACAGACTCTTACTCCACAACATGTCAATATACGGTTTTTCAGATTCAACAGGAAACACTATATGGTTGATTACCTCTCCAACAGAAGACATTGTGCAAACTAGGAACCTCATCCAGTTCATGGGAAATATATGTAATGTGTTTCCTGAAGGATCAGTTCTTGGACAAGTACTCTTTAAGATCTTTATCAATGAGATAGTCTTCTTCATAGATGAATCTGATCTTTGTAACTATGCCGATGATAACACAATTGTTCACAATTGTTTACGCTCACCACGACTTTAATATTATGAAATTTACTTTGGAAAATGAGTGCAATACTTTGATTATCGATTTACCAACACTGAAATGAAAGTAAAACCCGATAAGGTCCAGGCCATTGCACTTAGAAAAAAATATCAACCAATAGATTGAGCATTTCTCCTCCAGCGAGGATAATATATCTTGTGAAAAGTCGGTGAAATAGGTTAGGAGTCACGTTTCTAAACAATAAACAGCAAATCACTGAAATGTGTCAAAAAGCATCTAAACAATTCAGTCAAACGAATTCAAAAATATCTTTCAACTGGAGAAGAAAAGCTGGCTGTGAACAACTCTTTCATCATGGCAAAGTTCAACTACTGTTCCTTAACATGGCATGTCAGCAGTCACACTAACGTAAACAAACTGGAAAAACACAATGAAAGAACTTTGGGATTTGTCTTTAATGATTTAAAGAAATCTTACCCTGAAAGCTTGGACTTGGCAAATGTATCTACTCTAAACATCAGAAAGATGAAGATCATTACTCTTGGAGTATTCAAAATTTTAACTGTCCAACATGGTTAAATCATCTGATATTTTTTTTAAAAAACCTTCTTGCCCTATTATGTATGTAAACACTATTGAGATCCTAAAAGTAAGAACATTCAGGTATGGGCTACAATCTTTTAGGCATGCAGCAGCAAATTCTATGGAATTATCTCCGCAGTAAGCTACGAACACTCTCAGATTTAAACAACTTTAAGCGCCTCTTAGAGACCTGGCGTGACATTTCATTGTTTAATTCCTTCATATGTAAACACAAGTAAATAAGTTCCTACTGCATTCCTAATCGGCTCGGTGTTTATCGTTTTAGTTTCTAGTCTTGTATATATTCATATAGCTTTTGGTTTTCCTATATGTTGGCTTATGACGCTTACACGTTGTTTTGGAAGGATTTTACTCCCTTTTAGATGATACATTTATTAGTTATATGCTTTCTATGCATTAATTCTTATCATGTATGTGTGTTTTTGTACGTATTGCATAGTCTTGTCCTTGTCTTTGTATATTTAAATCGGGATGCATGTAAATGGCAGCTTACGGATGTAATGGCCAGCAACTATTTTGACCAGTATATTTTAACACTGCATGTACGTGTGGAGTATATTTTATTCTTGCAACATAAATTAAAAATTATTGAATAGGAGTATCTTAAGAGTGCATTGGCAAGCCATTAATATTTTAATATTGCATGTAATTGAAGAGAGAGAGAGAGAGAGAGAGAGAGAGAGAGAGAGAGAGAGAGAGAGAGAGAGAGAGGAATATTGTATATAAAATGATTTTACAGATAAACAGACTTGAAAAAATGTGATCTACCAACTGTAACGATAAAAGTGGTAAGGCCATTGTGGTGATTTCATCTTTCTCCCACTCTTATAATTTAGTACCTTTTAATGAAATATAATACAACATGGATGAGAAACGTCCAATTGCGTTGACAAATTAACACCTTGAAATGATTGATAATATCACTTCGTTGTATTTGTCCAAGACAGCTCATGCAACAGAGCACAACAATGATCTGGTGGTAAATTGTGTCCGAGAGTTTTTATTGGATAAAACTGTATGGTCAGGCCATGATGTAGTGAAGATATGATATAACTTTGTGAACAAGGATCTCAACAACTTTTTAACAAGGACCTTCTTTCAGAGCGAGGTATGTCCCTTGACTTTTCTAATGCAAGCCTTTACTATTTCTACTTTGACTTATTATTTGGAGTTTATTTATTTAATTTAAGATATTATACCTCTATTGATAATACGATTTGAACTGTTTTCTTATCTGAAAGTTTTATGCATACGATGTTTCGTCTTGACTTTTACTTTTAAACAGTTACATTTTCGAGCATTTTACGTTTAGAGAAGATACAAGTACGTAGCAATAGCAATGTGATTCGCTAGTTTTCTCCTGGCTGGATAATCGTTAATTCATTCAAATAGTTTAGGTTCTTACCCAATCTTCACTCTTCCAATGCCGATATCGTCATTTTGACAATCTGGCAAAACGATGGGCGTTCGCAAACCTGAAATCATTTCTACTTTTAGTCGGATGAGTGTATTTTCTTTTCTTGTGTTTTGTAAACGACAACCGTAAGCATCGAAAATAGATTTTACCAATGATTGCTGCGATAGTTATTTGAATAATATGAGCAGCGACATAATGATGCATTAATCAAATTATGCCAGATGTGTAGATAAGGCCCATGCAAACTGAGTCTTAGTTTAAACTCACTGATACTGCATTCGATGTTACTCTAACACTAAAGTGGCAGCATACATATGAATGACAGATAGAAATATAATCTTCACTATTGGTGATATCTGTGGTATTAAGTAGACACCTGCGATTTATATAGTATTAAAAATATAGTATTAAAACCAATCGTGTTCAATCCAAACACTTTTTAAGAGTCAATTAGCCAAGCTGAAACGTTGGAGAGAAAGATATTAAAATTGTGAGGTTGCCAATGGTGACATGCTAAATTAGGAATAGTGTCCATTGATTTAGAGTGTCAATGGACATTTCTGATAGACTATAACGCTCTTATTTGCGGGAGTCTTGAAGACTATGAAGCTCTCATTTGCAGGAACTAATGAAATGAAAGAAAGGATGTTACTTAATATTTTGTTCATGCTATCTTTAGGTTCTTCTTTGCTAAAAGAGGAACTTAAAGTCATAGTTCTATATCACCCTTGTCCAGCGTTGTATCATTTGGCTTATTTACTGACAACGTCTCTGAAACAAATTATGCTGTTTAGAGGGATTCCGCTGGTGAATTGTTAATGATACTGCATTTTAACCGACGATGATAGAGTGAATATTTGCGTAATCTTTGCTATATAAGTATATATTGATGGTAGTTGGAGTTTTCAGAAAAGAGGTCAGAGGCGAATCGGAAAGGTCCCACTGCACGGACAACATTTTTTCTTCATATCATCCATGTCATATGAATTAGTTTTGCAAACCAATGCGTACAGCAGAGCACAGCACTGATCTGACGTTAGTCATTATCGGAGTGTATTCATTGGATAAAACCGTATGCCGTCGTGAAGATCTTAAATAAATATGATGAGAAAAGATCTAAAAGTATAGAAACGAGGCTCTTATTTCTGAGCGAGGTATGTTCATTCATGTTTGAAATGAGGGCATGATTTCATTATTAGAAGTAGCAAAACTTTGAAATTGTCATTTAGGAATTTAGCAATATAATTTATTTATCTTACAGCTATTGATAAGAAGAAATTAAAACTTCTTCCCAGGGCTTCACAGAATTAACAGTTTCCACTTTTAACCAAACGAGTCTATTTCTTTTCTTGTTTATGACTTGTGAAGGAGCAGTGTAAGCATCGAAAGTAGATCTTCCAAGTCGATGCAAAGACCGAATTAAGCAATGAGTTAATCATGCCCAATTAGGAGATACCTTCCTTTAACTCTGCGAAAGGAATAACATAATCATAATTTTAAGTTTGTTCATTGTTATAATTCGGGTTGATTATGGGTCAAATTATAATGATATATTGATATATATGCATTCGAAGATGGGTGGTGGTCGAAATTTCGATTTCTAATGACGATGACATTCTATAGAATTTACTGACTGACAAACTTTTATCTATTTTCTCTGCAATAGAAACTAAGGTATGCGTATTAGTTGTTACTTTCAGACAGTTTCAGAATTTAAGCAGAGTTGTCTTGCTGAGGGAAAAAGGATCAAGTTAAGAGCTTGATACAAGAGGGGTGAGTAACTTCTTCATACAAAGAGATCTCAAGGCTTAAAAATTAAATTAAACATTATTTCTTGTTGTTATATGACGACAAATCGAGATTTGAGTAAAAGATATCAAAAAGCATAATAACAATTTGTTCGTGTCTACAATTAAAAAGATACCAGTTGTTATCAAGAAGTAAAAATATTTGCTTCTGTTTAATATTCAACCATATTTAAGATTCAAAGCTATTTCTATATCCTTAACACTATCATCCTAAATATTATAAACGAGATCTAAATATATAACCTAAGGGAAAATATTTATTACTGGAAAGGTTATCTTGTAGATTGCGATAGCCAAGATAAAGAAAAATCGGTAGATAAACATCTTAGCAAAATATGTGATAAAACTAAAACCCTAAAAATATTAAATGGATTTTTAAAAATCAGTTTAAATTTCATTTATCATAACAAGACGTTTCACAGTACAGAAATATTTAAATTGGACCAGTCTTAACTGGTGGCTTAAATATTATTTTTGATATATTTTGTTGAACATACTAGTGACCTTTCCTTATTCATCAAAGCATTATCAGAGTATTTTAGACTTCTCAAAGGCATTTTAAATGCAAAAAAGCCTGACTTTGCTATGTTTTGCCTTTAAGACGGATGTATTTGCGGAGAGGTGCATTAATTAGGATATTTTTGACATGTTCATTGTTCTCTGTTCCTTTTTATCAAATGGAAATAATTTACCAAAATTAAAACAGTTAACATCCCCCCCACCAATGCATAGTAAGTAGATGGAATGTGCACGCACATTTCAAGGCAGTCAGTAATAAATAAATATACTGCAAATTTCATATCAATAGTAGCTGAATGAGATTTTGAATAAATATTTTAATTACGTTTTGTTTGAAGCTGCATTTCTTCCCAAAACTGATTTATAATATTATAAGCGTGTTATTGTCAGCACTCAACAATGCAGAACAAACAAAACATATACAGATTGCCCATCTTTAAGTTTCTGGAAACCCTCGTGTTTTGTTTAAAAGTAGAATCATTCACACTACGTAACGTAGTAAGGGTTACAATGTTATGTATATTTAATTTAAATTGTTTGTCTGTTAGTTTTATTTTTTTAATTTCATTACATGTTATTCGTAATGTACCATTGTTTACTGGACTTGACCTTGTCCATAATTGTGTTCATTTCTGCTTGACCTGCTTGATTTTCATTAATTGTCTTTTAATTTCATTTATGTAAACAACTAATATAAGCTTCATTATTCTCTATGTGTATGAGCTCATTAACTGAATTATTATTCAGGTAAACAAGTAGTGGCAAATGTGTTGATCAGGGTCAGGGTTTTTGGCGATTCCCATGTGAATTTAATAGGTTATTGTATTGTAAGTAAACAAGGCTCATTAAGATCATTCTAGAAGGTTATTTTCCATTAGGTAATGGTTGTTTTCAGAAAATACTAATGTGACCTGAGGTCAAGCAGAGAAGTATATTATCTTGTGTCTGTGGAGTTTTACAAGTCGTGGTTTAACATGTAGCACTTTAAGTTGTATTATGTTGTGACCAGTTTGGGTTGAAATTTTTTTTCTTCATATTATTGAATTTAAGTGATTATTTTCTCTGGAAATACAAAAGTGCTCTGACAACATTATTGGATGAAGACATTCATTGGAATTTATACTGACTTCAAGCCTGCAATAATATTTATGTGATTCAACAAGAGACTGTTGACACATCAGCACTTCATTGACCATAACAGACACGTCAACGCCTTCAATTTTGGATCTCATCAGGACTTGAACTCAGTTTCATTCAGGACGTTTAATTACTAGGACCTTGTGTTTCTCATTTTGTATTCTAGGGAAATAAATTATTTGCTAAATTGTAGAACGCTTGTTGTCTTCATTCTTTTCTGTTACTTATTTTAATAGCATTGACTCGTAACAGAAAATTGGGGGATCGTCCAAGATAAGAATTTTGCTAAAATATTTCAGAAAACTTTGTTTTTGAAATTTAAATTCCCCAGTTTTGAAATATTTTAAATCCCAAGTATTATTTCACATTTTTGAAATCTTTAGTGAAATCAGCAAGCTTTTCACAATGTCATCAAAAGTGGAGGTCTTTATTTCAAATCCTACCCAGGAGCAGTTAGACTTCTTTAAAAAAGACGAATTGCTTCAACTTGCCAGAAAATATGATTTTTCTGAGGCAAAAGCTTCTTTAACGATGCAAGAAGTAAATAATATTTTGGTCCAATACTTGGTGGAAAAGAATGTGTTGGATAAAGTGCTTTGGTTTTGATTAGCAAGTTTGTATCAGACTCTAACATAAAAATAAAGGAATTAAAATTAAAATACAAGATGGAATTATAGTTAAGAAAGCTTGAACTTCAGAAAGAAGATAAACAAATGCTATTGGAGAAAGAGGAGAGAGAGAAACAAATGCAGTTACAGAAAAGAAGAGAAACAATTGCTAATACAACTAGAATTGCAGAGAGAAAGAGAGAAGGAGGAAAGGGAATATCAATTTAGATTAAGAGAATTAGAGCTGGCAAGTGAAAAGCACATTCCCACTTTACATACAATATTCGAGTTTTGATGTTACTAAGAATATTAGGTTAGTGCCCCCTTTTAGAGAAAAAGAAGTAGACAAATATTTTCCTCATTTTGAAGATATTGCTGAAAATTCAAAATGGCTAAGGGAGCACTTGACTCTATTATTACTGAGTGTATTTTTTGGCAAAGCCCGAGACATCTATGCATCCCTGTCAGTACAGCAGAGTGCTGACTAAAATCTGGTTAAGGAATGCATCTTAAAAGGTTATGAGTTAGTCCCTGAGGCTTATCGACAAGGTTTTAGGAATTCTAGAATATCAGCTACCAGATCTATGTCGAATTAGAATGGAAAAAAGCACGACATTTTGATAGTTGGTGCTCTTCTAAAAAGGTTAACAAAGATTACGATAATCTAAGACAACTCGTATTACTTGAAGAGTTCAAGAACTGTGTCCAGAGTGACATTAAGATTTATTTTGATGAGCATAAGGTCGAAACCTTGCAAAATGCTGCTCGTACTGCTGACGAGTATTCCTTAGCTCATAAAGTTTCCTTTGTAAGCAAGTCTTCCACTCAGCAGTCTTCTGGTAAAAAAGTATTTCAGCCTAATAAGAGCCCTTCTAAATTTCTATCTTTTAGAAATCAAGTTCTGGACAAGATTGATCAGACGTCCTTATCTCTTCCTACGTGTACCTATTGCAAGAAGAAAGGACATGTTATTTCTGATTGCTACAAATTGAAATATAAGCAACAGAATCAAGACAAACCTATCCCAAATGCTCTTATTTCTAAGAGGTCACGGTCACGGTCATGTATTGAAGCAATACATTTGTTGGGTCGAATAAACCCCCGTCTGGTTTTATTATGGAGAATTATGAACCATTCATGTCGAAGTGTTCTATATCACTCTTGGGTGATTCGGCCAATCCCATCCCTATTAAAATTTTAAGGGACACAGGAGCTTCTCAGAGTCTTTTATTATCAGGTACTTTGCCTTTTTCTGAGAAGTCTTCTTCTAATGAGAGTGTTCTTATTCAGGATTAGAGTGCGGCTTTGTTAATGTTCCTCTCCAATGTGTAAATCTCTCATCAGACATAGTCTCAGGACCCGTGAAAGTAGGAACAGTGTATTATTTACCCATAGAGGGGGCTCATTTATTACTAGGCAATGATCTAGCTGGAGACAAGGTTGTAGTTAATCCACTTGTAACTGACAAATTTTGTTAAGATCAGAAAGTTGATACTGTGGTAAAAGAATTCCCTGATTTATACCCAGCTTGTGCAGTTACCAGAGCTATGGCAAAGCAAGCTCTTGAGAAAGATGTTGATCAGAAAAGAATTCCTTTAGCTGACACATGTATTGGTCAGGCTTTTGATGAGGTCACTTTCACTCCTTGTTTGGATCAATCAAAAAGTTTTGATCACAGTGATCCTCTTTTAACTACTGATTCTCTTTATTCTGATCAGGGTGACAAATGACAATCACTTGTCGTCGAACAGGAAAAAGATCACGAGATCTCCTGTTTGTCTCAAAGGGCCATTAGTGAAACTGAAGCCACTGAAGTACGTGTCTGTTATTTCATTAAAAATGGAATTCTTATGAGAAAATGGAGACCTCCCGAGGTACCTGCTAATGACGAGTGGTCAGTGAACTATTAATTGTAGTTCCAAAATCTTACAGACAGGAAATATTTTGTCTGGACCATGAAGCTCCTCTGGCTAGTCATTTAGGGATTAATAAGACTTATTACAAGATCTTGAATCACTTTTATTGGTCAAAAATCAAAAGTGATGTTTGTAAATTCTGCAGATCTTGTCATACTTGTCAAATGATAGGAAAACCCAATCAGAAGATACCTAAGGCTCATCTGCAACCTATTCCTGCATTTGATGAACCGTTTAGCAGAATAATGGTAGATTGTGTTGGTCCCTTACCTAAGACCAAGTCAGGGAACCAATACATGTTGACCAGAATGTGTGCGTCAACAAGATTCCCAAAGGCAATTCCTTTGAGGAATATAAAAAAACAAAACAATAGGAAAATCTTTGATAAAGGTTTTTACTCAATTTGGCCTTTCCAAATCTGCCCAATCTGATCAAGGGTCAAATTTTATGTCTGGAATTTTCCAGCAAGTTATGTATGAATTAGGCATTCAACAATTCACATCTTCTGCCTATCACCCTGAGAGCCAAGAGGCTTTAGAAAGATTTCATCAGAATTTGAAGAATATGATTCCATCATATTGCTTTGATACGGATTGGGATGAAGGTATTCATTTACTTTTGTTTGCTGTTACGGAGTTAGCTCAAGAATCTTTAGGATTCATTCCCTTTGAACTAGTTTTCGGACACACTGTGCGTGGACCATTGAAGTTGTTGAAAGAGAAACTTCTTTCTAATGAAGATACTAACGTAATCTTCATGATTATGTTTCTAATTTTAAGTGTAAATTGTCAAAGGCTTGTGAGGTCGCAAGAGCGAATCTGCACTATACTCAGTCAAAACTGATATTAAGGTATCATAAAAATTCATAGTAATGGAGTTTTCAGCCTGGTAAAAAAGTTATGGCTCTCTTGCCCATTCCACAAAATCCTCTTCAGGCCAAGTATTATGGTCCGTACACGGTTGAAAAGAAAGTAAATGATCTAAATTACATTATAAATCCTCCTGGGAGGCGAAAACAAACACAACTTTGCCACATAAACATGTTAAAAGAGTATATTGAGATCGATAGCCAGGTAAATCATGCAATTAATTTAGTTGTACCTGTCCGACTCACTGGTGATTTAAGTGAAGGAATTCAATCAGACTCTACTGATTTTGTAGTGACAAATCTTCGGAATTAGGAAATTATGAATAATCTGGACCAGAAACTTTTACATTTGCCACAACAAGAAGGGAATGAACTTAAACAGTTATTATTTGAATATGAACACTTATTTCCAGATGTTTGTACGAGGACAAAAACAATTTTCCATGACGTTGAAACTGTAAATTCCAAACCTGTGAAGCAAAGCCCATACAGGATGAACCCTCTCAAACAGGAATACTTGAAAAAGAAATTCAGTATTTGTTGGAGAATGATTTCATGGAGCCCAGTAAAAGTGACTGGAGTTCACCATGTATACTTGTGTCGAAACCGGATAAAACTTTCCGTATGTGGACTGATTATAAGAAGGTGAACGGTGTGATTAAAACAGATTCATTTCCATTACCAAGAATCGATGACTACATTGATAAAGTTGAAAATGTCAAGTATGTCACCAAATTTGACCTTCTGAAAGGATTTTGGCAAATTCCACTAAGGGAAAGGGCAAAGGAAATTTCGGCATTCCTGACTTCAGAAGGACTCTATCAATACAGAGTAATGCCATTTGGTATGAAGCGTTCGCCGAGTACCTTGCAGCGTTTGATGAATATGATTACCTCTGGTCTAGATCATTGTGATGCTTACACCGATGATGTCATCATCTACAACGACACCTGGAAAGAACATCTAGCAACAACTCGGAAATTCTTTGACAGACTCACTGATGCAAGTTTGACAATCAATTTATCCAAACGTGAGTTCTGCCGTGCTTGTGCAACATTTCTAGGACATATCGTGGGACATGGAGAAGTTAAACCTATAGATGCTAAGGTCAAGGCTGTCTCTGTTTTCCCTGTGCCTGTCAGTAAAAAGCAACTGATGCGATTTTTAGGTATGGCTGGATACAATCGGAAATTTTGTTCCAATTTTTCTAATATTGAAGAATCCCTGACAAATTTATTGAGCAAGAAAAACAAGTTTCTTTGGACTGAAGAATGTCAGGAGGCTTTTGATAAGTTAAATTCCATACTTAAAAGTGCACAAGTTCTTTCAGCTTCAACTTTCAGTCAGTCATTTAAACTATCTGTTGATGCAAGTGATGTTGGGGTTGGAGCAATATTGATTCAAGAAGATAGAAATGGTGTTGATAATCCACTGTGTTATTTTTCTAGGAAATTAAATAATCACCAAAGAAATTACTCAACACTCGAGAAGGAATGTTTTGGTTTGATATTGGCATTACAGCATTTTGAAGTTTACATTAGCTCAGCACCTTCTCCGATTGTTGTGTTTAGTGATCACAACCCCCTCACTTTCATCGACAAGATGAAAAATAAAAATCAAAGATTATTAAGGTGGAGTTTGTTGTTACAAGAATATAATATTGACATCAGGCACATCAAGGGGAAAGACAATTTAATAGCAGATGCACTTTCCCGTGTATAAAAATATTATTTCTTGTACACTTTATATAATTCATAAGAGTTCTTCTTATGTAATTTTTTACCTCATGTATAATTAACATATGGTAAAAAGAAAGCGTTATTATATTAATCTTTTTTTTTCTTTAAGGGGGGTGGGGAAGTGTTACGTATATATAATTTAATATACTTGTGTGTTAGTTTTAAATGTTCTTTTTATTTTATTTTAATTCATTACATGTTATTGTAATGATAACGTTTCTCGCTTGATTTGATATTTTTTCCAGAAAATTCAGTTCAGTTCGTTTTGACCTGATAAACAGTGAGTAGTTTGAAACTTTGTATCTTTTGCTGACCAAGATTCAGAGCCAGTTTCAGCTTTGTAGTAAACAACTCCGTTTTTTATTTTTTTTTTATTATTGAAAGTTATAGTAAGATTCGTTCAGCCGAATCGAATTCGTCCATGGCGGACGTGATGGCTAGGGTGTGGTGTTACTACGTCTCTTGAATTAAGTGATCACGTGACCCATCACGGGGATCTAAATTGCGTTTCAGTTAGGGTGAAAACTGACGTTTCAAAGTGATTTTTAATCTGTCGTAATTCATACCTTCGGGATCAAAGGTATTTCTGTTGTCGCCAGTTTGATTAGAATTTTTAGGAATTAATAATTTATTTACCCTGGAAAATACTAGTGCTCAACAGAATTCTTGGACAAAGACCTTTACTGGAAATTGTTCGCAATTCTGAAGCTGGAATATTATTCTTGGTGATTCAACAAGGAATTGTTGACAAGACAACACAAAATAGGTTATCGAAGACGTCATCTCCTTCCATCTTGGAACTTCATCGAGATTCGAACTTTGATGCACTTAGAACTTTTTATTGATCGGACTTATATTTATTAATTCTACGATTGATTTTGGATTAGATTCATAAACCGTAAGTCCATTTTCGTAGTTTTACCTTGTTTTCTAGGGAAATAAATTATTTTGTTAAATTTTACAAAGCTTGTTGGCTTCACTCTTTTCTTTGTTACTTTTGTACGAGCCTAGACACGTAACACTGTATTCAGCATCTATATCTGTGACGTGAGTGTATTATAGTTGTTTATTTGTTTTCTTCTGTAGACACAATAGTAAATGAGCATTTAATGAAGTGCTGAACTGGAACACACTTTTTGGAGACTGGAATCTGGGTCGTTGATGAATACATCTACCCCACATCCACAAGACGCGCATTAAGTACGTATTTAACATAAATAAGTAATATAATGTCAACGTGCAACTTAGATATCTAATTGATTAATTTCACGTTAATAGTGCAGCCTTTAGTTCTTCATCTCTGGCTGGTGACCAATCTCTTCATCATTATTCCATGACGAAACTTGGGATATCATGTTTCCCTAATATTTTCAACCCTTTGTAATGTGAGTGAACTTATCAGATGAAATTGATGGTTAATACAGTTTCACTTTTAACAGCGTATATCACAGATTTTATTTGTTTCAACATAGTTTGAAACGCAGGACTTGTATAGTTTGTAAATGTCTATGCATCAATGGCAGTTGGAGGCGATTGGGAGCCAATTTAACCCGGGCATCTTACAGAAGGAGGGGCGTCATCGAGAGCTTTTTTTTTCCTGCAGCTTAAAAGTAATAGAATATATTGTTGAATTGCTGAAAAGCGACATGGAACGAGGAGGAAGAGCAGTTGGGAGATCGACAACTGACATAAAATTGTTCTCTGTAACAAAGAAGGGGCGGAACCAAAGAACATTGTTCCAGGGTGCATGAATCCCTCGCGCTGCCAACGCGCTGCATATTTTCTATATTTCTTGAATAATAACCTCCACCACAGAGTATATTGTCACCAGTGATGTTCAGTGCAAGAACGTGTTTAATATAGTTTATGTTTCAAACTTCAAAACATATCCTGGACCAATGAAACATCTCTTGAACCATTAAACATCTCTTGGACCAGGAGATGCGTAAGTAATGAGGTGTAAATAAAGTAATAAAATGTTATTGGCATAGACTGATACGGGTTCTCTACAGATACAGTATGACATGCATATTGTTAAATAGGTTCTCTACAGGCACTGTATAATAGTAATGGGGAAACATAAACAAGGCATATTGTATATGTAAAGACCTTATTGATATTTTTGGTGTCTAATTGTGTATACAATTTAATATCTTCAGCTGTATTCCCTAGTATCTGTATGCAAGCGTGAACGTCTTGTAATTGTATCACCATCTAAATAATAGTTTAGTAAAATATAAACACCTTTCGTTTGCTCTTTAATCACATATGTGGTAAATAATTGAATACAATTCTTGTAGAATAAAAGTCTATTAAAGAAAAGATCAGCAATTAAATGTCGTATTCAAAATTACTGATGTGAATTTTATGTTCTTAAAACTACAGGAACATTTTTTCATAGCAAGTGAGCTAAGCTAAGATAAACATTCAGAGTTAATTCTATTGTTACAGGCAAGGTGAATATGATATTTGTACCGAGAAATTATGACACTTCCGAGAAGAACTAGCTCCTTTAAGAAATAACAGAGGCATATGCAGGAATATCGGGGGGTTGGGGGTTGGGTGGGCAAAGGTCGGCAAGACGTCTGTGAGATGGAACACCTGATGGAGAGAAGGGAGCGAAGTAGGACCCCCTCCCTCCTATCAGCCCTTGAATTGTAATAGACAAAGCAATGCCATTCTTCCCTGTTTTACAAATAAATATTGTCTAAAACTTATTTCTTGTTGCTGCCAGGACAAATCGTTCTTGATACATTTATATACTTCCTCTTGCGTAAATATTGGATGTTGGGACTTTGCATTATACTAACAGAGTGAAAAGAACCAAATAGCATTTATTATTTGATACATTTTGTTTTGACCAAATACATGTACATGATTTATGCAAATATTATTGCTTGATTTACTTATATATTCAAATCAGTGCGAGAAATAGTTACACGCAGATGCATTATGCATTATATATAATTTCCATACATAGTGTACTTGTTGTCCATAACAACGATGCTTTTTTTTATAGAAAATATTGACTCTACCATCAATATTACAGAATGAAATTCGAAGTATTGATTATGCTGAAATAAACCTTGTCACTTTTCAACTGAGTTTGCAGTTTTAGTTTTTCTCTGTTGGTCTTTGGTCTTATTCATAGCAGCGATCAAACATTTATGTAACTTGTAACTTTGCTATTTTCCTCTGTTGGTCTTTGGTCTTATTCATAGCAGCGATCAAACATTTATGTTATTTGTAACTTTGCTAGTTTCAGTTGAACAGTTTGGAGTGTTACTCATTTGTCAAAACGTTTCTGATGGCCACAATTTGCTCTTCTATCTGTTTATCCATCCATCCCTCCATTCGTCTATCTGTCTTTTGATATTTTCAATTGCATTCTTTAAGCCCATTCCCCCGAGAATGTGTACAAAATGTGTTATTGTATAGTTCAAAAGATGGAAAGATCATGTTTGTCAATTGCAAATCAGTGTACAAACTCTTTTATATTTTTCTCAAATGTAGCATAATTATTTTCAAACACAGATAGATAGCTAAATAAATAAATCTTGTTTTAAACTTACTCAAACGTGGCCAATACTTTCCTTTGCACGTTTATAATTGTTATTTTAAAATTCCATATAAACTCGATCGTGTGTTCTGGAACTTATATAATTTAACCGTCGTACCTATTACTCCATAAAATTGGTAGAAAACAAAATCCCTGCAAGAAAATCCCAAATGGGAAAAAAGAAATAAGAACAAAGTCTAACTGACAAAATGGAGAAAAAGAACAAAGAAAGACAAAATAAATATCAAGAAAACGGAAAAATCGTTTATCTTTATGTTTCTTTTCTTACTCCTTATACAGATTGAAACTGATTATTCTTTTCGATCTTTTGTACCTTAAGAGCACTAATTTTTTACTTGATGCCAATATATATA